>JAVQIZ010128255.1:0-23074 GCA_036023535.2 Galaxias brevipinnis | reverse complement strand
CAAGTCTCTCTCTCTCTCTCTCTCCCTCTCTCTCTCTCTCGCGCGTTTTTTTTTCTGGGCTTCTCCACCGTCTCTCTCCCTTATCCTCTCTCGCTTCCTCTCCCTCTCTCTCTCTCTCTCTCTCTCTCTCTCTCTCTCTCTCTCTCTCTCTCTCTCTCTCTTTCTCCAGTTTTTCGGGCTTCTCCGCCGTTTCTCTCTCCCTTAACCTCTCCTCTCGGCTTCCTCTATTGCTCTCTTTTTTCCCCTATCTGTATCTCTCCGCTTCTCTCCCTCTCTCTCCTGTGCCCCTCTCCCTTCTTTCCCTCCTCCATTTCTCCTCTCACCGAGGGAGTGGAGGACCCCCACCACAATCAATCACGGTGAAGTTACAGAGCACAGCGGCACACTCAGGGCAACGCGCACGCAGGCTACAGAGAGCCGAGGAGAGGGCGGGGGGTGGTGGTGGTGGTGGGGGGGACTGGGAGAGAGAAGGGAGGGGAGGGGAGGGAGGTGCCGGGTTCACTGCACAGTCAAAGAGTGGGCACGGGATGGATGAGCGAGCCAATGCCATTGGTGAGGCCCCCGCGAGGCACACAGCCCCTCTCTCGCCGGGGAGAGCGCTCCGACGGCATACAGATGTGAGTGGCTCCGACGGCCATTGATATTCTGCCACTGTGCCGCTGCCTGCGCTGCGCCTTCTTTTTTCCTAATTAGTGGTTTATTTATTGATACCTCAGTTAATGTCTCTCCTAATTTTGCAATAGTTCTGTCTCCATTGCCCGGGGAGATTCATTTGCCGCAGCGTTTCGGGGGGTGTAGCGCCTCGGCGAGCACGCGGGAACCTCCCAGCTCAGCCTCCTCCTAAATATCTCCCTCCAGCCCCAGCGTCCTGTCTGTCCCCTGCCTCGTCTTGTCTCTCATCTAGGACAGCCCCTTGTTGGGCTTAAAACCTTTTGACTTTGCCTTTTTCTGGAGCGGAAATGCGTGACGCTGAAGTAAAAATGGATTCCCATCCGCGTCGCTAAGCCTCCAATCAGGGAGGTGGGCTCGCCTGGATACAGCTTTAGCGTTGGTTCGGCAAAAGAAATTGGTGGGAATCCTGACTTGTTTAACTTTCATAGATCTCTTTGCTCCCTCTTGAAATTGCCCATGATATGTTGCCATGTGTCCCTATGATATGGGTAAGCTGGGTCCCTGTGATATGTCAAAATATAGTCCAAAATATTTCCTTGTTATTTTTTTTAAATCAAATACGATAAATCTAAACATTTGGTTTGTTGACAACTAAGCTTTGCCAAAAGCCTTTTGATTTCGTACAGACTGCACGGGCCAGGCACAAACAGCTTTGCAAAATCAATCAGCGTCCTCCTTGGCCTGAGCATCAGGTTACTCCACAGCATCAAACCAACCCATCTCATCCAGCTGCTGCTCCGTGCCCAGGTGCTCTCGCACGGACCGACTCATGGATCACAATCAATTCGCTCATTCAGCCCCGTAGCCTTCCCATCAGAGGCTCTTGTCTCGCCAGTCGCCCGGAGTCTGGCTTCCATCCCTGCCCGTTTCTGTGGCAACAGCCGACCAGAGTGAAAAACCGCAATTTCCGTCGTGCTCGGGGGGGGTCACAAACTCTCAGCCTTTTGTCGTAGAAGAGTAAGCTAAGGTGTCTTGCTTGCGTCAGCTTAACGAAGAGTATGGAAATAGGGTGGAAAAGCAGACAAGTTCATTTGGAGGTCTCTATATCACCGTGCTCAGATGCCCTTCAAAAGGGACTGATGAGGACTTGCAAACAGAAGGCATGGGCGCCAACGGGTTAACTAATTATGGCATTCTGAGGGACTGTGCGTAAGAGAAGATGTGCGTGTGTGTGTGTGTGTGTGTGTGTGTGTGTGTGTGTGTGCACGTCCTGCTCCTCTTAAAGTACGTGTGTGTGTGTTTGTGTGCGCGCATGCGGGAGTGCGTCAGTGCACGCGTGCATGCATGTCTTTCACAGGTGATCAGTCAAGGCTATCCACTCAGCCACTCACTCGGAGGCCCCTCATTACGGCCCCACTATCTCGTCCAAACACCTGCAGCCCCACAGCCCACCTCCAGCCGCCGGGCCCCGTTCGCTCCATACGCTGCCTCTCTTTGTCCCAGCCTCAAAGGGCCTGCCCATCACATCAATCTGCGGACACTGTTTATATTTATGTACAGGAGAGAGGGTGAAAAAAGGCCCCTCTTACTGTGGGGTTTATTGACTAAGCATTAAGCGGACATTATCAGGCGATAGGCTAGTTATTTATGGGGCGGTGATAAAGGCTGCAGGACTGAGTTATGTGAGAACCGGTCGCAGGATGAAAGCTGCTCATACACAGGCCACTGATACCCAACACTCGCCTCTCTCTCTGTCTATGTGGAGAGGCTCAGCCGACCGGCCAAACGGAGCTGAAAACACTCCAGGATTTATGGCCGGTAAATTTATGCTCCCCATAGGTCAAACGAGGGGCTGTTTATCTGAGTTTCATTGTCACTCGCCTCGTGGCGCTGTGCTGCAGGTACTGAAATTTTCATATTTGCCTACAGGCATGTAGCCAACTGACTAGAGGAAAAGATATCCGTACATGTGGAATACCATTGACCTCTTGAACTGCCTAAACTTCCTCGGGCATTCACCACCAAGCGATCGGCTTGTTATGCAAACATGAGGCAACACTCTATTTAATTCATGCTGAATACTTGTTCAGTCTAAGACGTGGGCTCGCTTGGATTCGTTTTCTGATTTTGTACAAGGGGAAGACAAAATGTCCCAGTGCAGGATCTGTTGGTTCGCCATTTTCATTTCTTCCACCTTCAAGGTCCTATTGTAGCACTTGCATTAACTGTGCGTCCCCCCCAAACCCCGACACCCCCATCCCATACTGTACCCAGCCCCGTCTCAAACAGTCAATGCCATCTCTCTCTGCACTAAACCAGGTCAACAAACAAAAAGCAATTATGTTGGGCAGCTGCCGCCTGGGAGTGGGTAATTACAGTGCGGTGTGGACAGCTTCATTCTAAACAGGTTCTAAAAGCGTCATTAATCATCCTCGCTGTGACACCCCGCCCTGGTCACGTGACACAGACTGAGGATGAGCGGAGGTTGGGGAGGGGGCCACGGGGAAGCTTTGGAAGACTTGATTGGCTCCTTCCGCTGAGTCCTCTTAGAGGTCAGCCAGTAAGCAGCAATGACCGGCCGGTGACCTTGTATCACTTGACCCCTGAGGGCCTGAGGGGTCGCTCTCTCATATCAGTTGGAGAGGAGGCCAAGGAGAGTGAGGCGCCGAAGATCAATGACATGGATGAAAGGGAGAGGAAGAGAGGAATGGAGGGAGAGGAAAGGGGAAGCACAAAGATGATGGGTGGAGAAGCAATGGGAGGGGTGGAGATAAAAAAATAATAATAGGTGAGGTAGGCGTGAGGTTTGATTGAGCACCTGGGCTTTCGCCTTTGCATAAAACCACTGATGGAAAAAAATATTGTTTTTATTGCAGCCAGACCGATGAGGCTGTCCTTCAACTTCTCAGGTCTATTGTAGCATATACGTGGCGATTAGTACAAACAATCCTGCCGCCAACTGATTTTAACTTATTTTTTGCTTAATACAAATATATTTTGTTTTGTCTAAATCCATAATTTATGTTTTAAACATCAAATTAAAACCATTAAAAAAACTATTGAAACCCTTGTGCATGCACTCTTTACACATCTACGGTTTGTGTGATGGGGCTTTGTTAATGGATTGTTCCTCGGTTTGTGAGGGGAGAACCAAGATGGCGTCTGACAGAGTCTTGATTGAGAAAAGTTCATCAACTAGGCTCCCATTAAGCATGGCTGGCTGATTGATAAATGAGTCACAAAGAAATATCTGAAAGACAGACAGACAATGTTCCCAATCCCTACCTATCTCTTTCTTTTCTTCCTTCCCTCCCTTCGCTCCCCCACTCCAGCCTCGCCCCATCAACATGGCTCCCCCTTCCCCTTGCTCCCCTCTCCATATGTCTATGAGCCTGTCACTATGGCAACCTCGTCCCAGGGGCAGAGAGAGGAGGGGCAGAGATTGACTTAGTTCAGACAAATAAGCATCACAGGGACCATTTATTTTGGTTTGTTTAGAAATTATAATACACAAACGAGAGGTCAAAATGTTTGCACAATCACACGCGTTTGTCGGTCGGTAGGATGTGGCCTATTATTGTGTCTGTGTGCGCATGTTTGTGTCTGGGCTGAATGCATAATGTGGGTTAACCTACCGTCTGTGGCAAGGCTGGATTGTAGATGCTTCAAAATTCAAATAGTTCCAAACACGTTCAGTCGCTTCATCATAATTTGCATAAGTCTATTTTTAACCACAGAAAATGAAATTACCACAGATTTTCTTTTCGTACTGTCCCATTAGAGTCTGTACAATCCTAGATCATGGTAGGGCACATCATGATGTAAAAGTAAGAATAACTGTGAGTTATAAGTTTAACTTTAGTATGATTAAATCAATGGGTGATATTGAAAGCACTTTAAGAACACTATATACTGAGATGCATTATCAGCAACACAGCATTGTATCTTTGTGTCCACAGTTTATGCTTGTCTACAACTTTTGATAGGGAACGCCAAACAGTGATTGTAAACAAAGCTACAGGATAGAGGTCAGAGGAGCTCCATGCTATCTATTATGAAGGCCACCCTGGTTCATGTTTTGTAAGCGGCATGATTCTACTTTAGGTAGCCAACTCTGCGAGCAAATACCCGCTTTGCCAAGACTCGGATACTCATCCGACGCGTATCGAACGTCCCCATGAATTAACACATTTCCTCCCCAAGCAACAAACAAACCACCTTGACACAGTTTCACCTCTGTGCACCACGTTCTTTCACATTCTCCCTTGCATCGACTCCCCTCCCCCATTTCAAGAGCATATTTTCTTGTGCAGCAAGAATTGCTGAGTGGTGCTGTTTGCTTTGCACACAGAAATTCGCTGAGGCTGTAAGCTGTCCCCAAACATTTGCTCCCTGGAGTGGAGCAAGAGAGGAGAGACAAGGACTGAGTCTATGCTATGTTATAAATGTCATGTCTATATGTGTTATGAACAAGTAAACGCATAGGTCTGTGTTATTGTATGTGAATGAGTGTAATATTATTTAAATGCGATCTGGTATGTGTGCTTGTGCTTGTATGTGTTTGTGTGTGTGTGCGCGTGTGAGAGAGAGAGGGTGTGTGTCAGAGTGCACGTATGTCTGTGTATATGTGTGTGCCTCAGCAATTATTCAAATAAGTGCTTTGTATATTTCTAAGTGCTTTATTGGTAGCACCTAGTATACAAAACACTAATTTGCATAATTGTACACAAGCATGCATATGCAAACCAATACTCACTCTCTCTCTTTCTCACACATACACAAATACAATAGTGCTCTTAACTCATAAGTGCTCTTTGAATGTCTCGCCAAACAAAATGTTTGGTAGCCAAATAAGGGAATGAATGAAAGAGTGGAAGGACATATGAAAGGCAGAGTGAGCAATTTTTCTTTAGGAAAAGAGACAGTTGAGAGAGTAAAATTAAAAACAAATATAAAACGGAAAAATTATCAAAAAGGACTGGTAAGAATTTAGTATACAAATGTCTCAAAATAAGTCATTTAATGTTCAGGGTGATCAATGAAATAATATTCTTTATAACCTCAGAATACCAAATTACTTGTATGTGCAATATGCAAAATAATGTACAATGTCAGTCAGTAAGTTGCATGTGGCACTTGTTTCTCATGTGCCTGAGGAGAATCAATTGTATGAGAGAAAATACTATACATCAAATCTCAAAGGGCACAGATGACAACATTTATTTATGTGCCATCAACAGGTAAGTTGGTGTACTTTAGGTTGGCAGTCTGTGACAATTTGTGGATTCTTTGATGAGTATGCAAAGCTGTTGACAGTCTTGACTGCCTACATTACAGAATACCTTCAGAAAAGACATACCTTAAAAGACACTATTCATCAATCCAGTCACACTTTAAACAAACTATGTTGAGCTCTTCTTATCAATTGAAATACTAAAATGTTCAACCTGATAGACAACAAAATTACATTTCACCTAAAATAAATGTACGTGTATTCTATAGTCGACACCACAAAGTGGTAGATCTGTAATTTTTTTTTTTGTACATAGTTTAATAGGAGAGAGTTGTTCCAGGTAGATTAAAACACAGAAGTATTTGTTTTCTATTTTGTATTGTTTGTGACTATTGAGAAAATAATAATACATATCATCCACATCATCATCATCCATTACATCATCAGTATCATTATATAAGTGATCATGAAACTGATGAGGTTATAAGCTAAACTTTGCTTGCAAAATCCTTTAAATGTGTATTGCATTCCATTTGTGCATGACTCCGTTCTGCATACAGAATTTAGCAATACTATTAGTACATATTTCCCTTAAATGTAAACTGGAAATAAATAATGTACAGGGCAGTCCATTTACAGGCAAGCGTTTTAATTAAATCAAGCTGGTGTCTGTCTAACCCATCATCTAAAAAGGTTAGTGGATTAGTGGTTAGTGGTTAGTTAGGCTCAGTGCATGTGCTTTTGAAGACTAGTTGAAGGTCTCCATTTCAAAATGAAATGTCAAATTATGTTTCATGTAATCAGACTAAAATGTGCTGGGCCTAATAGCGCATCTGCAAATTAAACCAATTTATTTTTATTTCATGTGGCTAAAATTAGGCTTGGTTTCTTATTACATTTTGTATAAACCACTATCCACAAAACAAGTGATTTACATCTGTAGACAATTGTAATGTGTTTAACAAAACAGCAGGTTGCAACTATTAATTTCATCACAATGACAACAAGTTGCAGAAGCTACTGGGTAGAGGTGTTCGTCAAATTGTCTAAATGTCTTAATCTCCTAATTAAATAGGCCTTGCATTATAAAAGCAATTATTGTGGCCGATGACGCCAAGATAAAATTTTAGCTTTAGACCTTCCACGATGACAAAGGTTTTCTAAGTAGCTTTTATGGAAGAAGAAAAAAAGTCTAGAAAAGAAAAAGTGAGGTCATCCAAATTAATGGTGTGCCTTTATCTCAGTGAGTCGTTGAACGGGTCACTGTTGTCCCCGGGCAAGACAGAGGTCAAGAGGTGAGGGGTGAACAGTGGTGCTATTGCATATATTATCTTGGCCCTGCGGCTTCTCAGCGCAACTGTGAAAAAGTGAAAAATAAAAAAGGTATCATTGATCATATTAAGGATAAAACCTCTACGTGTATACATTAGTGGCCTTAAGTTCGAAATATTTCACACTTTCATATTTGGGTGAAATACTTCTTAAATCAATCTATTCATATGGTCAATCGGGATGAACTAATTCACTTTTACTTGACAGACCTCTGATTTTCCATGCAAAACAAAACGCCTATCAATGATTTCAAATTCGTCAAATTTTCGCTAACAAACCAGCATGATGAGAAGTCTGTCCATAATATGATCAAAGATACGCATGCAAACCATCCATTCTTAGTTCAACAATTTTATGAGAAGCTGTGCAACCATGAGAGGTATGACAGTTTGAGCAAAAGTTTGAGCGTTTCCTTACTTGACTTTTTTTATAAGTGCAATATTTCCTATAGGGAAATATAAACTATTCTAGTTTGTAATACGTTCACATCTGAATTACATGACATTACCAAGGCACTAAATTGCGTGTAGATGTGTGCCTAGTATAAAAAACGAGGCATTGATCAATATTCTAATCCTATACAGTCAATAAATCTATCGGACAATTGTGGCATTAATCCTTTTACGCTTCCGGTTAATGAAAACATTAAGACTGAATAAAAATAAGCAACATGGAGGACACCGACCTTTTTGCATTGAGGGAGGTTTGGAATGGTATTTTCTAAAACGTTTAATTAAAGGTAATGGAAATAATTTCATCAACACTTCGACATCTCTTGCACCTGTTCTGCAGAAATATTTCCACAAAATAACTTAAACAACATCATGTCCTCCATTTCGGATAAGTTTATAGTGACACATTTATTTTAAAGACATTTTGGGGGGACATTATCTTAAACAATTTCAATGTTTTAGTAAGCTGTAATTTTTTTTATATTTCGAAATAATGTAGGGGGATCGTAATAATGTAGGAATAATAATAATGAGGGGGAATCGCTAAATTTTGAATCCAGAGAAGAAACGGGCTAAAACTGTTCAATAAATTGAATTCACCAAACATAGCATTAATCTACTTATATTTGTAAATAAATACTTTAAAAACATAAACCTTTCACAGTTATGGCCATCGATTTGTTTTTGCTAACTATTTACATCAGTCTAGGCTATTGACACGCGTAATTAAATTGCTCAAATTTGAATATCCAAATTAGGGCCAACGCACCGATTTGGAACTAGGTAATTGACAAATCACACTTACTCATGCCCAAGCCTACTGAATATACAAAACCTTTTTGCCTAATGACCCCTTCGTAGGTCATGGGTACACAAAACAAAGATAAACTCCAAGTCGAATAATACTAATGCGAAAGTTAATCAAAGCATCTGGAGATTTGTGACATGGCCAGTATTTGCAAACTCCTTAAGCTCAATTTTTTGGGGCAGGTGTTTAGGAGACGATAGTTTAAGGGAGGGGCAGGTGTCCATGTTGTTAAAGCGTGCGTGGGTGAGCTGCCAGGGGCACACTATTGGGGAGTAGGCCGTCTCTTCGTAATTTCTTCTGCTTCATACGTCTGTTTTGAAACCAAACTTTCACCTGGGTCTCACTGAGCTGCAGGGCGCTAGCGATATCCACTCGTTTGGCTCGCGTCAGATACTTGTTGAAGTGGAATTCTTTCTCCAGCTCAGTCAGCTGCTTGGTGGTGAAGCTGATTCTCTGGACCCCAGTAACCGTGTCATGGCTGTCAATGCACATACAGTTAGCCCCTTCCTCTAAATTGAAGCCGCTGCCCACCATATGTAATCCACAGGTCACAGGCCTATGTGTTCTTCCTGGAATGAAAAGACAAAAACATGGTAAATAGTGGGGTCGTTAATTAAAATTACTTTAAAAAAAAACAAAGATAAGACACATACTAAACTAAATAATTTTCCAGATATTTTTATTTCACAATGCCACTACTTCATTTCCGACTTGATCAGTGTCTCATGCCTGCCATTTATATAATGATGGTGAAATTGTGGTTGGTTATTGTCATTACCCTACATAAAAGTGATTGGTAAATAATTTACTTTATAGAAAATCATTGGATAAAAATTTAATTATAATGGCACAACATTACAGGCTGATGTCATCACAAACGTATATTGCTGTAATGCTCTAAAAAACAATATTTGACGTATTGTAAAGAATATTATATGAATGTGTTCTACATATAAGGAAGATGTGGGTAATAAACAATTATTGTATTCTGTCAAATGATGTTGCATATTAAAAATTGTATTTGTACTGTGTTATATGACAGCACTATTATCTCTCTCTATACAGTCCACAATCTTGGAGACACAAAATATAAAGTATTTGTGCTGAGACAGTAACCAGTGTGACAGGTGCCGTGTACAAAATGTACTGGTGGTCACCAATATTTGCTCTTCAACAGATAGGCTAAAAGATAACAGGTACAGAGCACTGTGAAGTGAAATGTCACCAGATAAGATAAAATCAGACGTTGGTGTTTTAATAAAAGTAATTCCAAGGTTAACCTGAAATAATAGTGAAGTGAATATGACAAACCAATACCAAGATATCGTATGCAATTAAACACCTTGACGCTAAGGAAAGCAAATCACATGCACATTCTGATTAATGACCGCTAAGATAATAGAATTGATGCCGGCCAGAAGGCATAAAAGAATCAAACTAAATATTTGAGGAATGACTTGTATGCTTAGAAATTGCCATCCAGAAAAGGGAATGGTGAGGACTTCCAAGCCAAGGAGACGGGAGAAGAAAAGGGATAGATCGATACACATTGCCTCAGTCATCTGGGCATCCAGCCGACAGTAATTCAGGTGCTGTCAAAGCGTAATTGAAGAATGGCGCACTGGGAGTATATACACTGAGCCAACGGATCAGGTTGCAGGGAGGTTGTGGGGGCCTTTATAGATGGAAGAATATGGTGTTCTTTGTTTTGTGCCAAGACCAATACACCCTCCAGAATTAGGCATGTTTTACTAATGATACTTTTACCAGTTACATTGTTGAACTAATGAGCTATCCTTACAATTATCTCCTTTGGAGATAAAGAAAGATGCTGATACAAGGATTCCTGTGAAAATTGTAACGATAAACTATGACGAAACCATGGCAAATCAATTTAAAATGAAACATTGAATATTGTAATTCACATATTAATAGTCCATAGGACTCGACCGGAAGGCATGCATTTAACCTTTGACCTCCCAAGTCAACTCACAACTATATAAACAGCTGGAAGACTATAGTCACAAATCACCATCTGCCATCTCTTTGGTAGATGGAATAAGATCGTAGACGTACAGTTCAGTTCTCTTTATGGGCTTGACAACATTGCTGTGCATTAACCTGAAGCAGCTAAATTAATGTGGTAACAGCTACACTGATATTCAGGTTAGAATACAACAGTAAAATGTGGGCTGTGGACCCATAATATACAAATCTATCCAAAACATACACAATACTAATATTGATTATTGGAAGATTATAAAGTAATTATTTCAGCTAAATCTTCCAAGAGCCCATAGCTTTATCAATAATGGTTCTGTGTGGCAGCAATTATTCTGAAGAAGATGGACACATTTAATTTCTTCTAGAAAGTAAATCGATACCCAAGGCCTTCAATGAAAATAATCAATAAATCAATTTTTAAGGAGTAGCCTATTTAATTAATAGGCTTAGCTATGCACTCATGACTGAAAAGAAATTAAATAAAATTAAAGAATGATATGTGATCGAGAAAGACATGCAGGCTAGTTTGTTAGCTGTTTACTTATCTTGCAACTGCCTATGATTTCATCAGAATGCAAAAATACTAAGAAAAGTAAAAATAAAATAAGAAATGAAATGAAAAGGCATTATGTCACCTTCAATTTCAGTTCGTCAGTTATGTGTTGGCATCACACAGGACACATGCAAACTGCAGCTTTTGTCTGAACTTTCAAAACTTTAGGCTTGAATTGGGCCTACCAGTTGTAACAATGTAGGTGCTATGAAATATAGAAATGATCAGCTTTTATGAGATCCCCAGAGGTCTAAAAAGTTAAAAACATTTTAGTTGCTCATACATAGATAAATATCTAGTTAAAACATACCTGTTCTGGGTTGACTCCTCCTCACTTTCATCCATTCAAATGTGTTGCTAATTTCATCTCGGTCATTGGTGCCCATTTTAGAATAACTGTCCACAACAGCTAGGTGAATCTTAGGCCCATATTCATTAGAATATATTTGTATGTGCGCATTTACTGAGCCATTATCAGAGTGCATCTCGTTCCCACTGTTGCTACCTGAAGAGCAATATCCAAGTCCCTTCAAGTCCTGCTCCTGCGTTCTGAAGCAGGATGGGACACCGGAGTAGTGGAGACAGGCCGGTGTCGAAGGGAAGCCTGCACTCTGAGAAGGGGGAGGGCTGTCCGGAGAGTTGTGTGTTGTCAAAGGTTTGCCCCTTGCAGCATCTGTATTAGATGATAATAAATGTCGAAAACGCGTTGATGAAAATTCCGGTGCAACTTCAAAGTTCAGTTTAGAAATTTCACTATATTTGAGTTGAGAAATTGTTTTAAATTGGGAAGTAATTCTCTGTTCCCTGATTCGAACCTCGATTGGTCGGTAGCAGTCGGTCAAAATGGGTCTATTAGCTCCTTCACCCGTTAACTCTCGATAGGAATTCATTATCACATACCAATATGCATAATCATTGGACAAGACAGCAATTCACGGTCGGCCTTTGCAGCACTCTTGGGTTACACAGACCGCTGGACGACCATGGGCAGGGGTATCCCAAGAGAAAAAAATGCAATTCCTGATTGATGGAGATGACGTGCCCTCTTGGTCTTATCCAATAGCTGGACGTCTCTTTCATTAGAGGTGACATTGCTGATTAAGCCAAGCAAGCAAATTGTTAACACATCAGAGTTCACCAACTTGGATGACTCTATAACTCCAAATCGAGCCCTAGCGAGATTGTATCTCTGCAATGGACCATAAAAATGGTTCCTTTCGGAGGCCAAATAGATGAGGTCCTCGGATAGTAGCAACAGGATGAAGTAGCCAAGGTAGTGTAGCTAAGGTCGAAAGCCTTCCTCTTATCCACGTTGGTAAGATGGTTTCCAATTTCTAAACTTTTTATTTTTTGGGGGGTAATTCGTGGTTTTAAAAAAAAGGGATATTGGTTGGTGGTTTACTTTGCAGTATATCACAGTTAGTTTCAGTTGCCATTATCGTGCGAATTAAGATCCCAAGATGAGACGAATGTGAATACAACGTCAATGGACCATTGTCAGTTATCTTTTTGCGGGTCAAATATTGTTCTAAAGATTGTGAGATGTCCTACAAATAACCTGTTCAGTGAGGGGCTTAGGTCCTGTCAAAGGCATGCTTAATAAGTGCACGTTTCCTATCAGCCTTCCAGACGGTTAAACGCAGCAGATTTCTAATTAGCCTCCGAGCAAATATAAAATGACTCTTGGACGATCAATACATTTTAATGGCATAGGCCTAGTAGTTTATTAGGAGTAACCCGCATGTGAATAGGAATACAGTGGCCACCGGTCAGTTGAACAATGTTCCACATCTCTCTCTAAAAGGCATGCTAATTATGATTACTATTATATTATTTCATATCCTCGTTTCATAGACATCACTCAAAGACACAAGGAGAATACTTTCTAACTTACAGGACAGTACAGGACAGTTGGACAGGGCAGTTGACGTAAAGATGTAAAGTTGTCTCGTAAAATTAAATGACAGAATAAAGCGTTAAATCTATATTAGGATACAATACAACAGCCATTCTTTTTCAATTCATGCAGGGAAAACTGAAAAAGTTAAATACAACGTTCAACGTATGCCTACCAGTTTGCTTTATGCCAGAAAACAGGGGAAAATACTTCGCAAAAAGCTCTCGTGAGAAATTTATGTAAACTAATAGTCTAATCGGAGTGACTATAAAATCTCTCGAAGTTTAATATTCGAATAGGATAAAATGTTGGATTAAGTGCATATTGTAGACCCCTTACTTCACACAAAATATAAAGTCAAGCATTATTGAACGCAACAAAGCTGTTATCATAATTACTCTTGTCTATTACAAAGCCGTATGCAAAGTCATACATAAATATATTAACATATTAAAACATCCAAATAGCTGCATTGAGTATTTATTATATGAAATCCCTTTTAACTTTAGAGTAATTACCAAACAATTCGCTGTAATGAACAACTTCTAACTGCATTCTTATAACACAGAAATATGGTCCCAGCTGGAGGAGTTAATGGAATTCTACAGGCAGCGATGAGCTGAATGACTGAGTGCAATATATCCCTTCCCTCTATGCATTTGCATGGTACACTTATCCATCTTTATGTCAGCCAAGAGGTTAGTCAGGGTTCACACGCTAGCTTGTTTCTCTCCTCTACACTCAATAAATAAATCTCTGCAGCTTTCTGTTTACCGCCTGAATATAAATTTGTTTGCAGTCGATCGCCGACCTGTGTGGAGGTATTAGAAATTGTATTTCTGTAATGTCTTTCAGCAGAGGGAGGGGACAAAAAGGGGTTACATACAGAGAGAGAGAAAATAAACAGGTGTGAGCTATCTCTACCTTCCCTTATGTATAAAATAATGCAATGCAAAATCAACTTTTTACAGCAAATGTTGTAAGCTTAAGACACATTCCAACTACATTTGAAACTACATATCCTTTGGATAGGACAAGGACACTAATATGATTCTATGTTTGATCTACATATTTGCCGTTAAGTATAGTTAGCTCTACATACATTTCCGTACTATTTACAAATAGCAGTAAAACCACTACTAATAAAAACCAATATATTTGAATCCAATAACTGGAAAGCTTACTAATAAATAATTCCAATTTGGGGAGATACATTCATTTATTTTTTCCAAAATGAAACCCAAAGTCACATTTATTGATTCATTGACCATTTATCCACATTCACAAACTAGATTATACCTGTTTCACTCACTGGAGTGTATTCTTTTTTGGTGGAGGCAGGGTTGTTTCTAGCTGTTTGTTTCCTAAAACTCTTCTTAATCTCATGAAATTAATTTTTTCATTGTCCTTGTCATGACAGCACTCTTGCCTTCAGCGTTACTGGATTTGAAGGAAATGGAGTGAATCTTGGCTCGCTATGTCCTAGGCCTAGGGAGTGAAAAAAATTATTGACTGATGCTAATTTGTTTTCCTCCATGACTTAATTTCTGTCAACAAAGCCAGGGATCAAGGTTGTGATGCTAGGATCTCACTTTGGTCTATATTGACCCTTTACCTTGCTGACAGTTGCTTGTAATGACACCAGACCCTTGTCTAACTCTCCAATATTGTCAGGTATTGTTGTTTGTTATCTCCCTCAGTGCCCCAGCAAACAACCGCCGCTGACGGATGACTGTCACCACATAGTAGAGAGGTCATTGCTGTTTATGCAGTGTGTGCTTGACATCACAGAGAAAATGTTAAGGCCATTGAAACTTTTTACCATATCTCATCAGCCTCATTAAAGACATATTACCATAATTTGATGATATGGGGGTGAAGAGAAGAGGCAGGGGGCAGTGAATAGTCAGAGAAAGTGTGGCAAGACAAGGCCATAGCAGATTATAATTGTATTCAATATTATTTACCCAACAAATACATTATTGATTTGCTAGCAGGTTAGCATTAGCTTTGTCAAAGGCACATTATGTTAATCCAATAACAAGACTAGCACTATTTTTTTTTCTTCATGTGACTTATAGTATTACCCTTCAAAAGGAAAGGAAAGTAGTTCCAAAATGAACCCCAGAATCGTCTTAAAATCCTAATCTACATATCCTTACAATTAGTATTCACACTGACACGTCCATAGAAGAAGCAGCTAACGCTATACCAATACTTTCCAACAATGACCAACAGTTTGTGGTTGTGCTGCACAGATCTTGTGAGCCAAGACACTTAGAGTCAGTTAGAACCCCAAACATCATGACAACTCACCCATCAGTCATCTCCCCACAGGCTGCTTTGCATTATTCCGTACTTTTAGAGTTCTTACTGTGGGAAATAAGCAGAGATAAACGTGAAACAAACGGATGTCTTTATTAGTATTGCACACACCATGGTATTCTTTGCCAAACATATCTTGCACCACAGGGAAAGAGAGTGAGCTGAGGAGCAAGGCTTTTTTTCTATTTCCGCTGCCAAAGGGTCACACAGCTGTAATAATCCTTGGTATGTCTACTGCAGATGGTATCCTGATGTCTCCCATGGTCCTGTACAAGTTATATCTAGACTGTTCTGAGGCATGAATAGCAAAATTCATAATGCGTATTGATTCAGTGCTAAAGCTCAGTGATAAAGCTGTTGGAGTTTCAATCCCAGATGAGCAATCGATAATGATCAACAAGTGACATTTACCTGGTGATTGCCGAGATTACAAGTTTATTCGTTCGTCTGGTGCGTCTCTGTGAGGGCAGGTCGAGTCGTCGACAGCCTCAGTGATTGCAGCTGCGACCACCACCACCTAAGACACTTTCCTCACGACTTACCTTTTTTATTCACCGATCATCCTTAAGTGGAATGCATTAAAAATGCCATTGATCTTGATATTCCATGCTGTAATGTGACAGTAACAGTTGTCTGAAATTCAGGAAGTCAAATTTCTAAGATTGATGAGTTGTAGGAGGTGAGTAATAATCCATCTAGCCAAGAGATGCTCGAGCTTTGTTCCACATGAAAGAGCCAACAAATAAATAAAGCCCATGAAGGTGACACAGGAAATTGATACTTAATGGTACTCCTGAGTAACAGGTACCAGGAGGAAGTGGTGGACAGCTGAATTACTGCTAAATAGAGGAGAGGGGCAGCTCACAAGGAGTTAATGGTTTTAAGAAGGCACAATGAAATGAAAGGGCACCATAAACTTGGAACACCTTGTTTAGTACAAGTACAGCTTGTACGCAACATTTGAATACAATGTATCAGATCCTTCATTTTGCCTCCTAAACTAAATTAGATTGTGAGAATACTAACTCCGATTTTTTCAGACTAGAGTAAAGTTACTTAGTTGTCATAGCCCGCTAGCCTAAAGATATGCAAGGATAGCCAAATTATGGTTGTTGTGGCAAGGCATTGTTTACATACATGCGATTGTCAAGTGTACGCACACACTTGAGTTTTCCTTGCGCCAAGGCAGGCAGGCTATGGCTTGCAAACAATTTTCTTTGACAGATGCAATATTTTAGCTAAATATCCAAACTTTTTTGATACATGTGTAGGCAATCTTTTCTCTGCACAACTCTAGCTGGTAACTCCGCAAAACAAGCAAACACACGATTATGTGGTTGCTGTCAAGTCTCTTGGCTATAGTGTCTACAATTAACCCTGCCCTGCTCAGGTTAGGGAGTAAGGGAGACTTTGCAACACAAACAAAATGTCAACGTTCATTTCAGAATGCACTTTGGTTTGTATGTGTTTATATGAAAAAGGTCTCACAATAGTGTGCAAAAAGCTATGCCATGCACAGTGTTCATCTGTCTCTAATCAGAGAGCAGGACTCCAAGTAAAGCTCTGTATTTGCGTCATAAATCACCCTGCACATAGAAGAATGCTGGGAATTCCACTCCTGTTTGTACTGTTTTTTTCCCTCTCCGTCCTGCATTTTCTCTCTCTCTCTTACTTATAGGCTACTCCCTTCCATTCCTGACCCTGGTGAAATCTAAAATGACTATTAAATCACGTATTGTATGTTGAAAAGTACACATCCTTAATAAGGATGGCAACTATGAGCGGTCCAAAGATTACTATAGTGAGTATAGATAGGCTGACCCAGTTCTGCGTATTGGCAGGCGCTAGCGCAGAGAGTAGTTCTTTTCTTCACCACTAGGGTTTCAGTCTTTGAGTCTGACTGGTATTCAGAAGGAATCATCATCACAGGCTCTGTCTGGCAATGCAGTAAAATGATCTATCATGACAACTCAGGTAGTGTGAATTAAGTGACTGATGTAAATGGCCATTGGTCCGAAATGTGGCCATTAGATTATTACCACCTAGTTTGTCTAAAAGGTTTTCATGCTTTTATCAAAGGTGCAATATTGCTTTGCATTTAAATTTATTCATGACCCCATGTTCCCATTGCAAAATATGAATGCATAATATCATTAAATAAATGCATTGTCATTTAACAAATCAAATTATAGTATATTATTGAAAAATATAATTTTGATGGTGCTGTCATTAAAAATACAAACAATGGTCTGTTGAAGCCTGTGAGCTATTTGAGTGCCATAGGCCATACAACTGAGATGTTGTCTTGGAGAAAGGCACTTGTCCTGTACACTACAAACCTGTAACACGTTTAATAAAAAGGCTTATTATGGAGAAGGAGGAGGCATGATATCTTGTCATGGTGCCCAGTGGGTTGAGAGCTTGTAGTTGCAGCGCTGGAAAGACCGGCTTGTCCAAATGATTAATGGAAGGGAACTTGGAATAAGGAGCAAGGGAAAAGCTTGTGTGGCAATATTGTGCAACATGAATACACAATAGAGTAGAGTGTTCAGGTATTCTAGAGCCAACATTCATTTGATTACAGAAAATGTTTTTGGTTCTTTCATGCAATCCCAATAATGCTGGTAGGGAGAAATAGTTTATAAGTAATAAATACAGAAAACACTAGAAACGGACTGCAGTTTCTACAAATACATTTATTACACACATGGATCTACATGACATTTCAATTAATCAAAAAACAGTATCAAAGACCTATTGTATTCATCATACAAAATAATTAGTTGATTGTATTCAAAGCATGCTACATGGAAAGAACGATACGCACAGCGATTATAGAAGTACATAAACCATCCAAGTATAATGATTGTATTGCTCAATGATGGATCTGGGTTGCTAAAAGAAGTTATGGACATGCTGTGTGTAATGGTATGTGAATATAGTGCATAAAGATGAAAAGGGACATTTATATAGATACTCAAGGTATCATCTTTTTGATCCATTCGAAATTGTCCAAATCAAAAGAACCTCAGGTTCAGCAACCTATTTTCTATATGATATTCCAAGATCATGAAAGAAGGTGACCGTATAAAGAAAATATTCTACAAAGAGCAAATCTGTCCTTGAGGGCTAAAATACTCTATATCATTCCTGAAAGGCTCCAGGTTTACCATCCTCTAGTTGTAACCATACCGAAAAGATTATGGAAACGTCCCCTATGGGATAATGCAATAACTATATCCCTCTTCAAACCACTAAAATGGGGGAATTTCAATGTTGTTATGGCAAAGGAAATACATTAAGGGTGATATTTACTTTGTATACCATTATGGCAACCCCCTTTACTGACCTGGCCCATGAACATCAAAACTGTCATAAATACCGTAAGCGCCGATGTTTTTCTAGTACGTCCAAAGGTTATGGTCTTATATTTCCACACCCACGTATGTGTCTTCAGATATGACTAAACTTGGAAAGATGTCACAAGTGTAACAAGGACCAACATTGATTATGCCATAAATCTGTCTGGCACAAAGTCGGTCCTAGAGATGACTGTAACATTAAATACATACAGCTAACATCAGAGATGTACAAGCGTAAAGACATATAGCTAACTGCTTTTAGCTTTGCCTTTTCACATGCTACAAAACGCAGAAAGGTCTGGCAGATGGTGGTGAGATTGAAAATGAGCAGCATTAATATCAACATAGGAGGGAAGGTAAGCGTCATTGGACTCCATGGCTACTTTAGTCGGTATTGTAAACTGACGACTGCTGTGTTCCTTGGTACAGGATGACGCTGGGCCGTCTACAGGTTGGAACACAGTTGTCTGATGAGTCAGGGCCATGTAGTTAACATGTATATTTTGGCTGGATTTTGCCTCGCAGTCAGTACACTCTTGCCCAAACTTATCTTCATGATTCCTGTGCAGTGGATTTGGTGAGGAAGTGCCTGTGACCAATGCACCCGAGAACCCTACGTCTCCAGCACATGAGCTTTGGCAGAGGGAGGGTGTGTGTGAAGCCCAAAGGGATTGCCCGGGGGGCCCACCAAGCATCACTTTGTCCTTGTGCTCCTTTTTGTACCTCATCCTGCGGTTCTGGAACCAGATTTTGACCTGGCGGTCGGTGAGTTGTAGCCCTTCGGCCATCTCGAGCCTGCGTGGCCGACACAGGTAGTGGCTGAAGTGAAACTCTTTCTCTAGCTCTAGAAGTTGTCTGCTGGTAAAAGATGTCCGCTCTCGCCTTCCGTTGTCTCTGCCTACGCCTGGAAGATCAGCCACACTGTTGACTAACCCCGTGAGAATTGAGTGGCAAGAAAAAGAGCACACAAATAACAAACTCAACCAATGAGTCTACATCAAAAGTAATTAGAAAAATAGAAATTAGACTAAGTATTATCATCTTAAACCAATCTGAATCTTCAACCATTTGGTCAATTGGGCTTGTAAAGGACTGTGGGCCATACTGTCTTCACAAAAGACAGACTGCCTTCTGGGTCTTATGTTCTGGGGAAAGTTACCTCCTAAAGAAGCAACCTAGGGAAAACATCTGACAGTGCAACCTCTGCATGACAACATTCATTAATCACACAGAAGCATCCCTGTCAAATCTGAATCTAAGTCACTTAAAAGGTACCTTGGGACCACCACTTAAAATAACCACCATTAAATATTTTACGTTTTGTGAATCAGCCCTGCTTTAACAGTAAATACCATTTAGGCGTTAGATTAATTTAGTTTTTGATGAATAAATATAATAAATACCCATTTCATATTTTTATAAACTATAGACTGGTTTGCTAGGTTAAAATGTTATCACAAAAAACGTTTTGGGAAAATATTGGTATTGGCATAATCACTGCTATGTTATTAATAATGATATTTGAGGTTGAGTGAGAACTTCACAAGGCTTAAAGCTATGCTGTTGACTTGGTGACTTTACAAAGGGTTACCCCTCACTATGAGCACAGACAACTGGAGGGAACTATTTGATCATTCTCAAGCTCATTGTAGACCTTCTGGCGCAATATTCAAAATATGTGAAATCCATAACATTTTCACACTTCCTGAATCAGTCCACTGAAAAATGTAAATGTATTTTATTCCTCTTTTACCTTTGTGATTAAAATGAACATTGAGATGTTGCTTTGTTCAGTCATTTATTGGACTACTTTACATCAATAAGATAAGCATATCATTTATATGTAAATATTAGGAATATATGAAAGCAATTTTCACTAAATACTTACCAGATATGTTTGAGCCATTATTCCTTGGAATCATCCATGAGAAGAGATCTGTGGGACTGGTGAATGGACAACTCTTTTCTTTGATATCTTCCTTGTCCTTTTTCTTGTATTGTGGATCAGGTGGGCACCAAAGCGTGTCAGCTAAATCAGTCCTGAAAGTGACAAAAGCAGGAAAGGTCATGGTTTGCTAAGGTAGTTAGGTTGTTGTGTCAGATGGCCTTTCTTGTGTCCAGTCTTCAGTGTTTGGAGGGTATCCAGAGCTCATACCAGAATTGTTGCCATTCTGCAAGACATTAAAAAAATGTGCATGCTTGGTTTTTAAAGTCTGATTAAGTAATCTGGCGTGTAAAACAGTACAACTGGCTATACGTCTCAGCTGATCAATTTTATAAGAATTCATCAAAATACATTCATTGCATGCAAAAATAGACATTGATAGAACGTTCGAATATTTACAAGAATTGTGCTGTGATCACGTGAGACCATCCTCCAATAACTGAGCTCTGGAGTTGAAAAGGCTCTGGAGTTGCAAGGATTCCTATAACTTCGCGAAACCAATGAAACCTCGTCGTTTGCTGAAAGAACTTTGCCAAGGACGCACGCCTGCACCTACGGATAAAAACATATTAAAAATAATGGATAGCAAATAACTGCACGAGTAAGCTCAAATTTACGATTTCAGAGTGTGAGATGGGGACAGAGAGAGAAAAAGATAGAGAGAGGTAGAGAAGGAGGAGAACGATAAGAGAAAGCTCGTAAGAGGCATGATCAGTGTAGCCTATGCTTAATTAAAATAGTCTCATTGCAATTGAATTGTAACATGTTGGCGGTATACACCTAAGGCTGAGTAGATGTGTCGATGAGTCGGTGTGGGGTTGTATTAAGAGCTTTAGTGGAACGTTGCATCACATTTAAGTGAGAATAAAGTGTGTTGTATTTTGCAGATGGCGTGGTTACAGGACATCGATCTTGATAAGTCATTGTTATAAAATAAAAAAACATTGAATGTTTTCTTATTAATATTTTCTTGTAATTTTATATTAAACGTGCGGTCATGAATGATATTTTATTCATTGCATTTTACAGCACCTTTTACAACAGGGACTATGGCGTACCGCCATTGTCCTCATTATTAAATTATTTTCTAACTAATCTAAAATTGGGTTAATCGAAAAGCTTACAGACATAACACCACAATTTGCCGGAAACTGACTTGATCATACAACATGAAAGACAAACAAACAAAGAAAACAAAAAAGAGTACATGTTGTAAGTGATTTGCTTATAACCCTCCATTTTATGGCTACGATTCCAAACACTGGGAGTGGTCAAACAAAGGATTTTCAATCATTCTACACAGACGATGGGAACATCACGAAAATACATCTCTACAAATATAATAAACAATACGTTTACAGAAGAGCACTTATCAACAGCAGTGTTTATAAAACCAGCTTTGTTTACTCTGACAATCAGAACTTGAAAGGGTGCATGTTTTAGAGTAAAACAGTTCATCATTATTGAATGTGCACAAAGCACAAAGCAGTACAAACATGTTTTTAATAATAGGCTACAACAGCTCTTTAGACAAAATGGACGTCAAGTTGTAAGACTTCAATGCAAAGGAATGTGCAGAGACCATTTAATAAAAAATAATAATAATTAAAAAAACATTTATTTCAACAAGATCTCCATCATGACATCCGGCAGACATTTTGTTAATGGCGTGGTAATGGCCAATGGGCCTTTGGTGTTCACTCTAGTTCGCATTGCCTGAGAACACAGATTGCCATCTCGCCCTTCTTTAATGACGAAAACAATGTGAAGTACTATAACAACTTCATATAGTGTACAATTGTATATAAATCTACAAAGCAGACCTAAGGTCACATGAAAATGTCAAATAAATGTACCAGTTTCTTCCATAGGCTATATAGAGGCTTAAGCTTGTTTTTCCATACACTATACCATATAGCCTTTGTATCTCCAACCTCTGTTCCAATACAACAGATTTCTCATAGTGATGGATAATGCAGTCAAAGTTGCTTAGCTTCCGTAAGCTCAGTAGATTCCTACATATTGTTTGGATTCAGTTCCTATATCCTGGTGCCATTGAGGGAGGATTCCACAAAATGTGTAATCCCTAGATTCTTAAAGACCATAATAGGAGATACATAAATGAAGTACTCAATGTAAGGACTATCTTATCATTAATGATACTTAATGCCATTGACAACTAACAGAATTCCTCAAAAAACTTCAATTCCAAATAACCAGCATAACCAAATATGAACTAATTTGCCCCTAGGAGGGTAAAAGTACACTCACTAATGTAAAAGTCTAAATATTTTTAATTAGCTACAATGCTTTTAAAATAAACAATTATAAATCGAAAGATGCATTGCTATATGTAATGCATTTTAAATATTTGTGCTTTCGAAGTTTCTGGGATTAATTATTAATAATGTATTAAGACAATATGTCGCTGATTGTTAATTAAAATAATCAGTCTAATTATTATAATTATTTGTAGTAAGTACTACTATTATTATATTTATAATATGACTATTATGATAATAATATTAATGAAGTGAGCACTGTATTATAT
>JAVQIZ010128245.1:0-21615 GCA_036023535.2 Galaxias brevipinnis | reverse complement strand
CCCCCCCCCCCCCAAACCCCCCCCCCCCCCCCCCCCCCCCCCCCCCCCCCCCCCCCCCCCCACACCGTGGTTCGTGGTGCAGGTCCAGAGAGGTGTAATTGGGCTGCGCTCTGTTAGAGAGCTGCTGGAAGAGAAGCTTTAATCTTTAGTCTCGCTCAAAATGCAAAGAGAAGGCCGCCGGCTACTGCAGGGATTTTGACCTATCACACACACACACACACACACACACACGCATGCACACACACGCACACACACACACGCAGCCCTTTCTTCTGTGAATTGCAAGTGGTACGTCTCCATGTGCACCAGATAACCCTATTGGCATGGATTTCAATACTTCTATTGGAGAGCCGTGGTATCTTATTAGGGGCGACTTCCATTCCCCTCAACTCATGCACACGTGTGGTCGTTCCATTTACATGTTATATATATACATATGAGAGTGAGACATAAAGATACGGAACCTGCACCACAAATATCTCATGGCCCCATGTCCTATGTGTCTGTACACTACATTCCGTCTGCTTGTTGCACAGGCTTAGTGCAGCACTCTCACCAAGCCCCGTGCATCACGTTAGAGCCGTCGTGCTAGCCTGCTGTTGTGTTGACTGGGTAACGACTGTTGATATAATGGATCGGAGGGTGTAATTAGTGCTCTGCTGCCATTGATTAATCACGGTCCACCACCTCCAGCATTACCGTGTCGTTGCTCGCGAGGCGCCGGTCGCGGGCGTCTGTGTGCTCCGGCAGGCGGCCTATATCAGGCTCCCCTCACACCGCCACCGCGGAGCCTCACAGTCTGCCGCGCCTCTGCAGGTGTTGACATCCGTCCGCAGCGTCCTCCTCGCTCGCTTCCTCTGCTCTACGCGTCCTCGTCTCACCCACAGACTTTGCCTTTGTCTGCCTTTCCTTTTCTTTCCTTCTCAGTGTGCTCACCCTCTTCCTTTCTGTACGACGCCCTTCTCCGTTTTCCACCCCTTACCTAGACTAACCCCCCCCCGTCCCCGTCCCCATCCCACCCTCTGTCTCTCCACCCGTCTTCCTAGTCCCTGCTGAAACATCTGCAGTTCTGCAGACAAGCCTCAGGTTCCGCGATTGTCATTTGTGATTAGTGCTGATTAGCCAAATTACTTTAATCTTACAGCAAAATGATTTCATAGTTTCGCCATAATATCAGATGAAACTTGCACGGTAAAACGGCTCATTCATTTTCTAATGCTCGTTAAGTCCTTTTTTTTGTTAATAGGATAATTCTAGCGCCAATCAGCAACTTTTTTCTTTCTTGGAGGAGTCCTTGGCAGCTGAAGGAACTCTGCTTCTGAATGTCCAGATTGCTGTTAGATAGCAGTTAGCACTTGGCCATTGTGCTAATGCTGTAGTACATGGCGCTCGAAACATTGGAGAGGAGGAGAAAACTGCAGATTCTCACCTTTTACATTGGAGTTTTATCTGTGTGTGGCTGCATGTGCATTCGTCTGATTGCTGTCTGGCCGTGTGTGTGTGTGTGTGTGTGTGTGTGTGTGTGTGTGTCGCATGGCCACTGATTGATAGTCAGGTTGTGTAGGGCTGCTGGATGAACTCTAGACGGCCAGTGTCATGGTAACAGGCAGTAACCCACAGCACGATGTCCTTCTCAGGCTTGTGTGGGTGTGTGTGTGTGTGTGTGTGTGTGTGTGTGTGTGTGTGTGTGTGTGTGTGTGTGTGTGCGCGCGCACGCGTGCACGTGTGTGTGAGAACAGAGTGGAGTGGAGAAGGGAATTCTTCATCTGGGCCGCAGAGTCACAGCGTGCCGATGGTATAGGATGTTTAAGGTCACTCACCCTTCACAGTCCTCGCTCTCTGCCATTTTTTTTATCATGCTCCCTCCCTGTCCTTCCTCTTACACACACACACACACACACACACACTCACACACACACACGTACACTCTGAAAGGTCATTGTGGAGAAATAAATGTTTGTCCTGTCCTGTGAGCTATTACCCTTTATTGCCTCAAACAGATCTCTTTCTTTGTCATTCTCCACCCCCGTCCTCATTTCCCTTCCTGACTGACTGTGGTCCTCAGTCTATCTGCCCGTGCATGGCAGGCCCTAACCTTTAGAAGACAAAGGATTTGATCCCCTAATGATGTCGTAAGTCAATTGTGGTGGACGCCCGTAACAAATCTACCGGGCTCTTGCAACTTCCCAATTTTTCAAACCAATTTCTTCTGCCCGGTTTGCGCGACGACTCCGGAGAGGGTCTAACTTGAAGGCATAATGTGTTCTCATCACTTTGAGAGCTGTGGGTGTGCGTGACTTCTGCCAATCGTAAGTCTGTGACAATCACACTGCCTCGTTAAAAATTCCATCAAAACCCAAAGCTGGTGTTATGGTGTTGTTTTGCTAGCTTTATGTTTACGTGGCGCCGTATTTCTGCCTTTATTTACATTCCATTCAAAGTTTTCATCAAAATGCAAAGCATTTTCTCCCACTTACCCCCTCCCCCCCCACACTCCAATCTTACGATTCCCTCAGCACTTGAGAATTGTCTTGACTTATAAGGCTCTGTTCCCTTCTCCCCTACCTTCCCCACCCTCGCTCTCTCTCGCTCTGCCCCCCCTCCCCCGTGACTCACTGTTGTAACAGGAGCTCAGTATAAGCGTGGGAACAGAGCTCAGCTTGTACTGGGCCAATCCACACCGTGACTGTTTCTCTGAACTTTCCAGTTTACATTAGAGGATTAGAGCAATAATTTCCTTTTGATTTGAGTTTTCGCTGCAACTCGCTGCGCTGCACTAGGTGTTAGGGAAGAACACCTGCTATCAATACAAATAAACATGCTTTTGTTTACATCTGATAATTATCTTGCAGTACGATGTGACTGTAATTAACTCAATTAACCTATACAACTCAATCAATCATGTTTAGCTCAAAGTGGGAGTTAAATCTTTCTTTTAGGATGTTCTCTAATTGTGTGGTGATGCTAATTTAATGGGGAAATAATGCATTTATTTGAAGGTTATTTACAAATAGTTTTTGTGTGTGTCTGTGTGTGTGTTGTTTAGTACTAACACATTTAGTTAACTTTATATTTTCTTTCGTTGTTTCGTATGCTACTGTAATTTATTTTCATATGGAGTCCTAATTCTCTGTGCTACTACTATAAACCATGTGTGCTGAAAAAATGTATGCACTGTGTGTGTGTGTGTGTGTGTGTGGGGTGGGGGGTGGGGGGGTGCTTAATGACATTGTGTGTATTTCTGTGTGCGCCCTTACATGCCTTACCGGTACATTTATGTACCCGCATGGCGTGCAGGAACGAGAGGAAGAACTCACTGCTCTTTAATGAAACCCATCATCAGTACGTTCAACACGAATAGATACAGTCATGAATTAGCTTCACACACGGTGCAAGTGCAACGATGGGAATAACAATCTTCATCACAATGCCCGCTAATGACTGTTGCTCTGATGTGTGATACGGTGCCCCTGCTCGCGTGTTGTTAGCTCTGTACTACCAGTATGCAGTATGCACAGGGGCTTACTGTAAGCACGACACCAGTACCACCATCTTCCTTATAGGAAACAACAACAGGTTTGATCTAGGGGTCCATCGAGACTGTAGCATAATGAGAGTATGCTGGGTGTGTTGTGGGAGGCGATAATCCCACAAACATGCAGCTCAGTGTGTTTTGAAACTAGCTAGTGTCGGTCAGGCATGGATATTTACTTTCTATTTTGAGTAGCAGATACTGTATGCACTGTAAATGTTTAGCTTTTTTTCCCCAGACACTTTCTGTCCTCTTGTTCCTGCTAAAGGGATGATGAAGTTTGGATAAGGTATACCTAAGAAAAACATCTGTTCAGCCTCCAAGGAATCCTGCGGATGTGAAGGTGGCAAATGTACTTTGCTGTCACTTTTTGCACCTCAACACTCTCCTACCGTACGCCCCTGCGCATGCTAAAATACTGTCAGTCACCTATTCTTTTGGATTCTGCCTGTCAAACTTGGACATTGTTTTATTAAGGTATTATTTGGGTGTAATAATAATGGAAAGAAGAGTGGGGAGTGAGATGATGGTATCATTGTAGCCTTGCCAAATCTGGACCTAATATGGCCGTTACAGTACATGAGGCTGACTGATGCCTATGACTCAATGTCAGGCAATACAGACAAGAAAATGGTCGAGCCTTGAAACTGACTTTCTTAAAGAGCAGTCCTTGACTGTTTGGCAAGATAGTTTTTAAACCATTATTTGTTTTACACTGTTAATGTTTTGTACTAAAATTCAATGTTCTTTGTATTGAACAAAATATGTTCTACATTCATGTGAGAAACACAATCTTTTGCACACCATATAAATACTGTATCTACATAATTTCTTCACCAAATTCATAATGAGGTTTATGTATGGGCTTTAATAGAAGTTATTTGGTGTTTTCAGGACAGTGGTTGACTCAAGTGTAGCATTGCTCTCAGTTGAGCTGGTGTTTGCTTTGAAAAACGTTGAATTCTCCTCATGAAATCACATTTCAACTCGCCACTTAGCTCAGATTGGTCCTCTACCAATGACAGCTTGCCGTGGTCATTTCAGAAGAACAACCATATGTTACGGTTGTATACTGCAGGGGTAAATGTGAAATAACATTTCAGACTTCTTGGGCAATATTTCTTTATTGTGTAAGATATTTCGTGTTTTACATAGACACCATATTTTTTTGACAATTTACATTCTAAGTTGGAAATGGCAGGCGGCTCCTGTGAGATTTCACACAATGGCTTTTTCTAGCTACTTGTTTTATTTTTTGGTGCACTACGTGTTCAATTACTTTGGCAACACTAAAAGGATGCATGTTGATTTGCTCAAGCTCCATAAACACAAGGCCTTCCAATTTAAAACACTACTCAAGTTTATTGTTAAAATTGCACACATTGTATCTTTCTTACTGCCACTGGCTGTGTATAGATGTCAACAATATTCTGGCTCATCTCATGGCTTTTACAAGCACATTTTATGTTGTACTTGCTTTACTTCATCTGGTTTCACCACAACGAGACAGAGCACATTGTGTTCTATCTCTATGATGTTGCCATGTCTGGCTGACCCATCCAGAAAGCTACTGCTGGAGACAATTTATATGCCACTTAGTTGAATGTATCAGTTCACATGTATTGCTCTACATTTTTCTTGTGTGCCCAATCTTTGACAAACGCATCTCTAGATATAGCCAGAACATGGGATGAACACTGCAATAACACTAGGAATTTAGCACATATGAATGCTATTTCATATTTCACATATTTAAGAAGGAACAGTTTTTCCTCGCTGGTCAAGGCACTTAAGAGATGATGATTCCTAGAGACTGGCTGCTATTGGCTGCCCTCGAAGCCTTAACAATATTGGTACACTCTGGGGTACTTCAGTTGTGGAGCTGGTAATAAAGTAAAGATGGAATGGGCTCCATGATATTTGCTGAAGGACAATGCAATGCGGGTGAGGCCTGTTTGTTCTCTTATGAGGCTCCAGCGTTGTGATCAAAAGCGAGGGGGCAAGATATTAAAGCCAAAGCGCTTTGTAAAAGGCTGCCTCTTGCCATTCACACCTGCCTCACAGAGATCCTTGGTGTCATGTAAATAGAGGAGGGAAGGGAAGGACGATGATTACTTTAGAGAGAGGTTGGGGAACGCAGCTGGGGAACAACAGCGAGGAGCGGCGAAGAGAAAATACATCAGTGAAGGATGGGGTTTGGGGAAAGTGAAGTGAACGCTGAGAGGAGCGGAGATTTCCAGTCAAATGGGGATTGAGGGGAAGCATATTGGGGAAAAGAGAAAAGGGGGGAGAAGCTGGAGCCGAGGTAACAATGGAAGGTGAAGGGTTGAGAGATGGAGATCGAGGAGACGCTCGTCCTGCTCAGTATTCCAAACTGAGAAGGGATTTGCTTCGTGACTCGCCATCGGAGACGGCTACACCCTGCTTTTGCCCCCACCCCACCCCCCACCCCCACGGGGGGTATCGCATCTCCAAAGCTGCACTGCTCCAACAGATTCCAAGCTGCTTTACCAGGGCTTGGTCTCATCATAATGCCCACAGGGGCTTGACTTATTGACTTGGTAAGGAGCATAGACAGAATGCATAAACATGATCATAATCTTCCTTGTTGCTTCACTAACTGCCTGAGATCATGTCCGAAATAGAACCTGTCGATAAACCTTCTTTGACTTCACAGGAGCGAACAACACAGCAGTGATCGATTCGATTGTCACTAACTCCTTTGTCCAATTGTCTGGAAATAGACTTTACCAAGAGGCGACAAGGCTTTGGGAATCAAGCGTCCCCGTAGCCTAAGCTGTGGTTAACATGGCCTGAGACACTCTTGTCTCTACCCACATTGGAAATCTGAGTAGGTGAACTGATGCGGTTTTACACCAGCTAGGTAAAGCTGTGAATGCACTGTGTCCAGTGAGGTGACATAGCGTGCATTTCCGCAGCCAGGAGGCCCTGGAATGGAGGAGCTTGCCAAAGGCCATGTCAAATTGGAAGTGCAAGTGGAAAAGTGGGAGGTCAGTGAAAGTAGTGTGATAGTTTGGGGGTTTGAGTGCCAGGCCACTTCCTGGGGCTTGAAGGTCGCCGTGCTCGGCCAACGCTAAATGCAGCTCGGCCATTTCTGCACGGCTAATAGAATTAGCGGGCCATCTGTTTTCTCGCAGCGTGCCAGCCCAGAACCCCTGCTAATTATGATATAATATCCCGTGCAATGGCGGACATCTTTTTAATATTCCCACAGCAAACACTCCGGGGGCGGCTGCAGCGGCTCCAATAAAAGCAGGTGGCTGGAGACCGAGACACCGCAACAGAAACTCCGCGGTCGGCACTAATGAAATAACACCGTTCTGAAAGTATATATCTTACCCCCAGATGGGAAATATGTTTAGAGCCTTCACCATGTTGCCAGGCGACTGTTGCCTGGGATGGTGTCTGTTCCTGCAGACGGGGGGACGGGGGGTGGGGTGGGGGTGGGGGTGCAAGGACGGTGCCAGAGCAGAGCTGCCATTCTGTTGACTGGCTGTCTGGAGGAGATTGTTGCTGCTTGGCTGTCATCACTGGGATTACACTAGGTGTGCTCACAATGTCACACGTTAGCACATCGGGGAGGACGGATGGCTGACAGCCTGTACCACCACAGAGCGGGTGAAACCAGCGCCCTGGGTGTAAAAACACTAGGAACTGGCTATCTGTCGACGAGGGCAAGCCACTCCTGGTTGTGTTTATTCGTTTCTCTGGCCACATCCGTTTAATGACCTTGAGCAATGGGCTGTTGTCCCCAACCTACCACGGCCGACGTGTGTGCTCTGTCTCCTTCTCACTGCCCGGGTGCCCTGGCTTTGTTGGGCCCATGTTTTCCCAGCGTGCCCTTGTGTTCACAGAGTGACCTTGCGTGAAACAAAGTGAGAGCGAGACTCAGCCGAGCGTGGCTCATTAAATTAGGACCCTGTCAGAGGGGAATTGAAATAACGCCGCTCCGCCCATTGTGTGGCCCTCTTTGTCATCTCAACGAGGCACTCCGTGTATTATTGCTCATGTTGCCACTCCAGGTGGAGAGGTGTTATGGCGCTTGAAAAATAACCCTCCTCCTCGTCTTGCATAACTGACGTAACCACCGCCACTGTTCACATCTCTGAATCACCTTTATTGTTGGGTACGACTCGGTCAAGGTTTTGTGGTGAGCGTCTGTTGGCGGCTGCCAACGTCTTTTCCCTCTATGTCCTAGTCTGATTCGCCCGCTGCCCCGGGCTTTGAGGAATACGGTATGTAATTGAAGTCTTTGAAGGATCATGGTACAGCTTATTCTAAGATAAAAAAGAAGAGAAAAGTTAAATGGACAGATCTACTCCATTACTATGCCGCTAACGTGTTCCCGTGTCTGAGAGTGTTGATTGGGGTTTCCCCCCCTGAGGTAGAGGGCCCTCGGACTGGATCCAAGGCAGAAGCCTACCATCAGAGGCCTGTCCGTAATTCGTGATTACAGCACTAGCGGAAAAGGGTGGCAGAGATTAATTCAATCCAACACACAAATCTGATTGACCGCATTTGCATATTAATGAGAAAAATCTCAGACCGTTTTCGGCAGGTGGCAAGGCAGAAGATGGTTAAAACTGAGAAATTTTGATATTTACTGCTCTTGCGTCTGGCGAGTTGAGGTCACTGTCTAGTTGTGCATGGATTAGCATACATTTGCATACCAAATGTATGAAGTACATGAGGAGATTCCAGTGGTTTTTCTTTCTCTCTCTCACTTCTGTGTTTCAAGTTTACACAATAAAATGAAGACATTGCCCACACACCTGTTCTATTCCCCACATTAAGAGACGCTGGGAATTTGTTTTGAAGGTAAGCAGAAAGGAAGACAGATTGCATAATTTATATTCTGTTCAACTGAGGACAATGGACTAATCCTCATAACATAATTCATGGCATAATACTAGGAGTAGATGTAGATGGGATTGATGCTAAGGTTAATACTTGGATATTGTCATACGGTATATGCAGATTGTTATCATTTGCACTATGAGTTTTACAAATGTATGCGTGAATGAGCTGAAATTAGACTAATGCAGTGTTACTGATAAAGACAGCCAGTGAACTAGCCAGCCAGCCAGTCAGCCAGCCAGCCAGCAGGTCCCATGTGGCGGTGCTGGGGGAATGTGTTCATGGTCTCCGCTGCGGTCGGATGCCGCCGTTGTGGTTTATGAGCCGTGCTGCTAGCCGATTAAATCTGCCGCTCTTTTGTAAAGGTTGTCTGGCTCTTAAACGGTGTCGTCCTTATTGATGTGTTTCTCCCGCACCCCTCCTCTCATGTACAGAAATATGCTGGATGGCCCTGGTTGAAATTCAATTCTCCAGCACAGGCTGTTTATTATGGCAGGCAGGCCAGTCCCAGTGCAAGGCGGGCAGGGGGCGGGGGGTGGGAGGTGGGGGGGTGGGGGGGCTGTCCCAGCCTGATATGATACCGCAAATTAATGTCTTCCTTTCATATATAGCTACACACAAACACACACACACGCCACGTTCCGTTTAGCCCTGGCGATGTAGTGGCCGTAAATGTGGCTGCCTGTGTGATCGGAAGCACAAATCACAGCGGGGGAGATGAGATGGCCGTGTCCCGCTGCCGAGAGCGCCAGGAAGGGGCGCGGCAGAAGACAGGCTGTCAATCTCTGCCCATGAGCGGGACGCAAAAAAAGGAAAAGGAAAAGAAAAAAGAAGTTGAGCGTTTTCTGTAACTTTCCTCTCCACGTCGCTGTTCCCCTGCAGTCTTGCTTCTCTCATGGAACACGACAGACCCTGGGCCAAACCTGTGTTTGCTCCCTCAGGCCTCAGTCCCTCTGTGCGTAGATAGAGATAGCTAGCTCTAGTCCTTAATGTGTCCCGGCTTCCACAGTGTTCATTATGGTGCTTTCACATAGAACCACCTTTGACCTCAATTTCACGTGTAGCATTGAGGCCCGCTCATGAGAGCCAGAGTCCCAATCGAAAAGTAATGCCGGTACTGATAAGGGTGGCTATGTATTGATCCTGGGAGATCCCTCTGCAGTGTTAAGCACTCCGCCACCCAGGCTTCAATCTTTTCAAAGGACAGCTAGTGTGTGACAGGGGACCGTCACCACTTCCTTTAGCAGCCAGCGGATGCCTTTCCCTGCTCTCAGACCCACAACGTGGGATCTTTTGGTTCGGTTTCGCCGCGCGTGTTGTCGAAGCGTAAGTGAGAAGAGTCGTGGGATATAACGAGAGACGGATACGATTAGCGCCCCGTGTTCTCGCTATACAGGCTGTCAGCTTACAACCCCCCTCTCCTCCACTCCCTAAATCCCTGCCTTTGCTCTCTTACACCCCCATTCCCCAGAGCAGCTAATGACTGCTAATTGTGGCCTGGCGGGGAAGAGATGCTGCAAGCTGGATACCGCCAGCTCTGCGGGCCTGGCTGGCTGGCTGGTGCTGCTGGGGAGACTGGTGGAGACTCTGGCCACTGGTTGAGACAGCGGGCCAGCTATTCAGGTTGTAATCCCTCAGTTATGTGGTGGTGGTAGCTCATTAGCTCTCTGTCTGTGCGCTAACACATTACATTTTCCATGTTTTACTCTCCAATTTATTTGTTTTCATCGTGCTTAATAAGCAGTGTTGGAAGTCATTCCATACAATATGTTAAGCACAAAAAGGTTCCTGGAAAGGCATGATGTTCTCTTCAAGCAGTTTTTCAAGGTCTATTGATCCGGAGGTTTCAAGAACTGTGGTTGAGTGCGTACCAAATTTCAACTCATTCAGCCTCTGATAGATGAGTTGCTCCCCTGGCAAATCCACTCCTAATCTCTCCCTGTCCCTTTGTCCCCAGGCTCCAGCACTCACCCTCCCATCCTCTTCCCTACGCTCACCACACCCGTTGTTTGCCTTCCTTTTTTGGCTCTCCAGCATCAGAAAAACATTGTTAACTAGACCACAGCTAGCTTAGTGGGGATAGACAAGACAGGGTTCTACGTCTGCCGTATCCCGGAGAATATCAGGGTATCGAGCTTAGGGGAGTTAAGCTGGCCAATGCAAGACTAGGGGCCATGTAATGCAGACCCACTGCATGCAATAGTGCTGTGTAGCCGCATCTTCAGCTGGCTCTGCGGCGCGTTTCATTTGGAATGGGATTTGGCAGAGGGGAGAAAGTAATGTTCATCTGAAGTGCCTGACCTGTTTCCTGGTCCTGCTTGGGTCCTATCGTTCCATCTCTCATTTCAGAGAGGAAATTTCCCCTCTTGTTTCAAACCCGATTTTCCCCCAAAACTACCTGCGTCAGCAGCAGCCTCTGCCTCCACCCAGCCAAATGCACTCTGTCCAATTAAATTCTCATATCCATACCGGGAAAGAATGATCTTTCTTTCTAGCAGGCGCAAGCTTTTTCTCTCCCTGCCTCCATCCCTCACCCTCAATCTATCCGTTTTTCACCTTCTCCCTCTGATCATCTTTCCCTTCACCGAGTTTGAAAGAAACATGCCTATCCAATTAACGCAACAACGTTATGATACCAAATCAACCTTTTCTAAGTTCATTTTCCTATTTTTGCCTCTAAATGCAGTAGTCGATCCCTCTCCTTCTTTTTTCACACGCTCACTTTTCGCTCTCTATCTCTCTTCCCCTCTCTCCCTCTGTATGTGTCTGGCTCCATCCGGCATGCTCGGTCCCTGCAGCAGATGGCGGTGGTCAGAGGTGGACAGGTAACAGATGACCCTGCATTCCTCCAAGGTACCTGGGCCCTACCGTGGCCAGCCCCTGGCAGCACTCCCTCGGTCCCCTCGCATTTCTCTCCCTGCCCCTCCTAACCCTCCTCCACCCCTCTCAACCCACCTCCACGTCCTCCCTGCACTTCACTCACTGTATTGCCACTCGGGGGAAATTGATTTGCAGCATGTTACACCTCAGCAATCCCCTCCCCCCACAACCTCCACCCCACATCAATGGCCCCTCCCTCTCAGCCGGGCTGGTATCTAGCGGGCCAGCGGGCCGGTTCTCCCCCCAGTGGCGCGGGCCTTCTGGACAGAGCAGATGGCGAGAGCGGACCAGGAGGAGACGTCCTCTAACCTGGGAGTCCAGCCAGCACCGGCCCACGGCTTGCGCCCGTTGCCAGCCTAATGGACCTGGACGGGCCTTCGAGGAGAAGGAGAAGAACGAGACGGAGGATGAGGAGAGCGTATTTATATACATATTTGCTTTTCTGCGTGTATTTGTGTGTGTGTGCGTCTGCTTACATGTGTTGGCGGTGGTCTATACATCTCCATGTTGGTGTGTTTTTTGGCTGTCCGGTTAGAGCTGTCTGGGGAATAGCATCCAAGGTTCATTTTAGGGCACCGCTCTCCTCCCAAGCTCAGAGTTCTTGGCCTCCTTTTAGGGGGTGGTAGCCACACGAGCATTCAGGAGGGGTCTGCCGTGCTCAGCAGACTTGAAACACTGGCTCAGCACAGGTGCACTCCTGACATGCGTGCAAACGCTTGTTGAGAATTGCTCTGGGTTTGTAAGGGAATAATGTAGTGGAGGGAGTGGAGGACGCTGAGGAGCGCTTGAACGTGCAACAGAAGGAGCGCTTCCATCTCCTCTCCCTCTCCGAGATAATGACACCTGGCGAGTCCTATGCCGGTGCTTCTCGCTGTTGTTCAATTCATTAACGCAGTTTATCAAACCGCTAAGAAGCACCTGCGTGGTGGCAGGGTAGATGTGGTGGCAACACGAGTGGAGGGGCACTGTCCTCGCCCCCCCCCCCCCTCCTACTCCATACTCAAGTGTATTTATGGCTATCCCCCCAAAATTTCATTTAAAATTCATTGATACCACAGGGACAAACTCAATGAGCTCAGCCTCCCTCATTTGCCCAGCGAGTCCAAACGGATTGTTGTTCTCCCCAGACGCGGCTCCTCTCCAATCTCTTCCTGTTATTAAATATTCAAATCTCCACCAGCAATCGCTCTGTTTAGTAAACACTCGGGGGACCTGGCAGCACAGATGATTGCGATGCTTTGTTTTTGTTTGGTTTCATTCTCCACATGGTAATGGAGAAGGGAAAGCTGCTTACATTGTTGACCGTTTCGGAAGGACCTTCGTCCGCATCAAGATGGCTGGTCCTCACACTTCGTCTCTTCATCACTTCATTAGACGCTTCCTTTCTCCTTCTCCATCCCTGTCAGATGTGCATGATAACACACTGACTGACTTATTGACACATGCACATGCATGGAGAGAGAAACCGGCACACCCTCCAAGAGACTTCGCACTCCCACACTCTCCTCCCTTTGATCTCTTATTCTTGGGCCTGCACCTGGCCCTCGCTAACCAATGAGTCAGAGGAGGAACATTTGCACTCATTCTCTCTCCAACTGGTATTATTTCCTCATTTTACATCGTTTATCATGTCTTTCATTCTGCTGCCTGGCAGGCTGTGCCTCGTCTCATCTCCTGTGCCGTGCTGTTTTCTAATAAGCGGCACTGTAATTTCTCCGGGTTATTAATGGCGGCGCGTCGGGCACCATGGGAGCCGGCGAGCCAAGGCCAGGCAGCCAGCATGTGGCCCCTGTGACACCGCACACCCACCACAGACCGGCCACTCCCTGGGGGAGGGCCATGCTCGCCCTGGAGGTGACGCTAATGGGAGATTTTTTAACTACAGTGCCCCCCCCCCACCCCCCCCAACTCAACCTCCTTCCTCCCTCGCCCCCTCCCCTCCCCGCCATCGCCCCCTCCCGCTGGCGCTGTGCAGATGAGCTTGGAGCAAACACAGGCCGCTCTCATTAAGGGACTAGTGCCGGTATTAAATCCGCTGTTATTAGAGAGGCCTCCTTTCATTTCACTGGCACAGCAAACCACAGACACCCACAGGAGACTCGGGGTGAGGACTAGATTACACCAGGATGCTGTGTGTGCGTGCGGGTGCGTGTGGGTCTGCACGTGTGTGTGTGTTTATGTGCATGTGTGAGTGTGTGCACACGTTAGGGTGTCTGCATCCTTGTTTGCTGATGTAGTGCTGTGGAAAATGGGAGGTGGCATTGACTCTCGTTTTTGAGGAAGGCCAACATTGCACCAAAAGACGGTTCCTCTAAAAAAAGAATAGCTTGTAGTGTGTCAGGGCAGAGGGGAGTGCTTGATGGCAGGTTCCCCTGCGGTGTGCTGGGCTCAGCTTTACGGGCACTCAGACAGATAGCGGGTCATTTTTCACATTACTGCGCACCCCCTGCCTGACACGTCGAAGATGGACAAGATCAATACACATTCGGCGCGACAAAGACTCGGGGCCGCACAAAAATCAATACCACTTATTTGAACAAAGACTGTTTCCCCCAAAGCCGGAGCAGCATGTGGACGACTGCCTCTTGTGCCAGAGTGAGCCAGGCTGTTTACATGGAGACTGCTCGCCGTTTGCCATATTCTGAGCAGTGGCACCAGAGCCCTCAAGGACACGTCTGACTCCCCCACCTGCCTGCCACTCTGTCACCGGAGCCCTCGGGGCACGGCCCGCTGAGTGACGGCAGCGAGGCAAAGTGGCTGTGACAGGGGAACTCGACTCAGAAAGCCCTCTGACAGCTACCGCCACAGCCCCCTCTGATAATGTCGCTCCAGCCGCGCACGGGGAGATTACCGGATGGATTTGCCGGATGGGAAACGCGAGGGGATGGCGTCGCGATACGGAGCGACGCCTGCCCCGTGCTCCGTCAGACCGCAGCTGTCTACGGCGGTGTGTCCGCTCGGGCCGCCTTCTCCCGGGGAGCGAGGCGGAACAGGTGGCAAAGAGATGCGGCGGGGCGAATGGAGGGCGAGCCGTGAACAAGCCACAGGTGTCCCGGTCGCCTCTGATGACAACACTCCCGACACACACACAATGTTCACACACATACACACACACGGAGACACAAACCAACAGGAGGTGGAAGAAATTTAAAAGCAGGACCTCTCTCTTCTTCCTCTCCGTGTGTGTGTTTTCTTGTTTCGCCATGGTGTTTTAGATGCAGCGAGGCAGGCTGTGGATCATGGCGGGCCCCTCTGTTGCCTCTGCTAAACGCGGCGGTGTGTTCGACTGTGACTGGAACTGATTAGACAAGAGGAGCAGTGGAGGACAGGATGGGACCGAGATACTGGGTGTGTTTGTGCGTGTGTGTGTGTGGATGTGTGTGGATGTGTGTGTGTGTGTGTGTGTGTGTGTGTGTGAGTGTAAGTGTATGAGCCACAGTGTTTCTCTAACAACACCACCTCGCTTCCATCTTTTCCTTTCGTCTCCTCCTTTGTCTGCTCCCCCCGTCCGTCACCCAGCTGGGGGGCACATATCCTGTGAGTCTCCCCCCTCCCCCCGTGAATCTCACCGGCTCTTCTCTATGACTAACCAGCCAGGCCTTCTCCCACGGCTCCCAGGGGAGAGACAGCCTGATGGATGTTATGAGGCGGGGCATTGTGGTCAACCTCAGACAGTCCACTGGTGTTATGTCACTGCACCCTCCGTTGTTGAGGTCGATGGCGTCCCAACGCGACTGGCCCATCCTGTGTTAGTGGTTCCTCCCCCCCTGCCTCCCTTCCTTCCTTTCCTTACCCCCGTTCCTCCGGTCCCTCCCTCCGTGTCCCGCTGCCAGGCTGAAGAGAAGCCTCTCTGTGCCAGAAGCAGAGCCTGGAGTCCAGCAGGATCACACTCCTGTCACTGTCAGATCTCCACTCGTGTGTGCAGCGGCTCAGACACCGTCTCTCTCTCTCTCTCCCTCTCTCTCTCTCTCCCTCTATCTCCCCTTGCTCCATTCCTCTTCCTTTCATTTTTTCTTTGTCTCTCCGTCCAGATCTCCCAGCTCTCTCCTCTCCTCTCCTCTCTTCTCCTCTCCTCCTCTCCTCTCCTCTTCTCTCCTCTCCTCTCCGTTCGCTCTTCTCCACAGGCCATTCCGGATATGTCTAATTCCAAATCACAGTTACTTAGAGTGATGCCGCTGCCTCTCCCGTCTGCTCTTCTCTGTCTCTCTTTGTTGTGTTAAGAGACAAACACAACAGAGGAAGGCGGATAACAATGGCAGTGGATATAGAAGGGGGGGGGGCGGGGGGGGCGGGCGGCGTCAGAGAGACAGAAGCCCCCGTGGTGCTTAAATGAGAACGGACATTGCTCATTTCCAACCTCAAATTGCCTTGCTCTCATCTCTGACCCTCCTTCAAAACAGCCGCGCAGCAGCAATTCCACGGCCGCATCCCCCACGCGAACACAAGCGTGTGCTCACGCACACACACACACCTCCGAGGGCTCACTCGCGCACACATCTGAAGATGGATTAAAACATCCCCAACACCACTATTTAGAGCCTGCTCCCAAGCGCTCACTGAATGTGTCACCGCGGTTCACGTCCATTAACACGCATTAGGCCGACGATCTCCCCAGCCATTTATATCCCTTTAGTCCAGCCAAGACCCCGTCTCCATGGATACATGTTCATGTTGACCATTTCAAAGCTGCAAAAATAATAGCTGCCCGGGAGGCAGAATGATTGATTGCCGCTTCCCGTGAAGGGGGAATGAGTAGCATAGAGAGCGTTCCAGGAGCTGATCGTTGACATTTTAACCGATGGACGAGCAGGCAGGTGTTCCTGTGGCACCAGTCATTTCGACGCGTCCACCTTCTGTCAGGTTGGCCTGCCGAAGCGGCCCCACTCATAGAACTTCATTACCTTTTAATGCCGCCATTATCACTACAGCATGCTGTAATTAGACAGAGATATGTGAACAATAAAGGGTGTCAGGACACGGTACAGCGTTTTAATTGTGGGTTAATGATGTTTATTTTTCCTCTCTGAGTCACGGCTCTGCGGTGTGGGCTCAGTGTTGGATCCCTACAGGAAGGAGGATGCTGCTCTCTCTCTCTCTCTCTCTCTCTCTCTCTCTCTCTCTCTCTCTCTCTCTCTCTCTCTTTAACTCTCTCTTTCTCTCTATCTTTTTGTCACTATTTTTCCCCCGTCTATCCTATCGTTTTCTCTCTTTCTCTCTCTCTTTCTCTCTCTCCCTCTCTCTCTCTCTTTCTCTCTGTCTTTTTCTCTCTATTTCTCCCTTGTCTGTCCGATCGTTTTCTCACTTTCTCTCTCTCCCTCTCTCTCTCTCTCTCTCTCTCTCTCTCTCTCTCTCTCTCTCTCTCTCTCATATCTCTTTGTTTCTCTCTTTCTTTCTCCCTCTCATCTCTCCAGGTGAGGAGGGAGGCCTTCCCTCAGGGAGTATCAGAGAGCCGCAGGGGGTCAACCTGCCGTCCCATACAGGCCCATGAAAGTCGGGGTCTCAAGGCGGACAGGGATGGGGGCCGGGGGCCCTCTGAGCTCAGATTAGGCCTGAACTCTGACCCCCGTGGCCGTCACAAATACCGACAGGACCTAATTCCCTAATTCTCTCCCCCATGTTTTTGACTGACGGCCCAGGGAAACCCAGGGTTAATATGGAGCTGAGATAAGACCGTGGAGTTCATGAGCTCTCCCTGGAGGCTCTCTGCCTGGAACACCAAGGGAGAATAACGCCGAAGTAAACACTGAGCTGGCTTTCAGTGTGACTGGTAAAAGAGAATACTGCAGTTGCGATGACTTACCCTATGGGATAGACACAAATATGGAATGTGACAAACGCCGTCCTATTTTAGCGATTGCTTTTCAGTTCCACAGAGTTGAAGAGAGTGCAGGAAAAATGGAGTAGCAACTAAACCCAATTACTGAAAATGTATACACGACAGTCATTATTACAAGAACAATAATACAATCACTAAGCATTCTCGTACAAAGTAACCTACTTTTGAATATAAACATAAATATGTGCACAGTAGAGATAGTTCGGTATTAAATGTAGGTGTTTCTGTTGATTTTCATGATTCACTCAATTCATGCTTAGGGGTGTTAGGGGAGATTGACAGATGCACTATAGATAGTAACAATATGGAGCGTGGGTCTGTAAAGAAGACAAAAGATGGAGAGGAAGAGGGGGGAGGCAGGAGCACATTATAATCAATGACGTTGCTCCTCCCCTGGGTTTGCTGCATATGGTGGTGATGAGGCAGGGATTAGCACGAGGAGGTGAGGTGAAGGGAGATGAGTGAGGGTGCTAGATTAATATCCTGCCATGGCAGTGGAAGGAGAGATTAATTTCCTCTTTATGAGCCTTTAAAGAGACACGCGGCTCCGACTGGGCAGGCTGTGTCTGGCTGTAGGAGAGACACTCTCCCGCAGCTCACTCAAGGCCCACCAGCTGACGGCTGAGAGGATGGATGTCATCGGTCAGTTAGTGAACTTAAGAGCAACTCTACCTAAGCACCTCATGGCCTCTCTCTCTGTGCGTGTGAGTGTGTGTGTGTGTGTGTGTGTGTGTGTGTGTGTGTGTGTGTGTGTGTGTCGGTGTGTGAGCGTGATTGATTGTGTCTCTGAGTGTTTGTGCCTGTGGAGAGCGAAAGAAAGAGCCGGAGAGTTAAGTGTGTGCAGGCATGTGAGAAGATTGAAACGTGTACGTTGGGGGTGCGTGCAGTGTGGCTTCTGGTGGTGTAATTTGATTAAGTGCGAGCGCTGTCACCATGACCAACGAGGACGAAGATATTATACCCCCTTCCTGCAATATTAGGCTGATGAGAAAAGTGACATTTCTAGATCTCCGCGATGCCCCTTGTCCTGTCATGTGTGGGGGAGCTAGAGTGGAGAAGAATAAGACATGGCTGGGGGCCTAATTGGATACAGCTTTACAAGTAATTGGACAATATACCAGTTTCCCACACTCCTAATTTCCTTTCAAATGAAGAGTAAATGTTGAATTGTAATAGTCTCTAATAATTGTGGACTTGTTTTTTGTGGCGTTGGAATTTTTTGGGCTCGACACAGTTAAGAGAACCGGCTCCCCTTTGGTTTTTTTTATCTGAAGAATCCCCCCTCAAGTGGTCTCAGGTTACATGATAGAGCGATGTTTGGCAGCCATTGCACGGACATTCTTTTATGGATAGCGTCATTAGTCTAGACGGTGTGGAGCTGCAGTCACTTCACACCGTTGCGCCACCATGTGCTGTCTGACTGATGGCTCCGTCTCTCCTCTCATTTACCTGGGCTCTCAACGCGGTGCGAGCGTTCGTCATTGGTCGGCTCTGAGGCGCCTCTCTTTCACTGTCATTAATCCACTACCGTTGTCACCCGGGGTGAAAGGACGGCAGAAATGTCAAACTAAATGAGCTGGCCGCACTGACTGTGGCTCTGCGCTTGTTGTGGTATTTTTCCTCCTGCCACGGACGGTGTTATGATGTTGTGACCCATAGTGATGTTCTGACCCATGGTCATGAAGCGGTCTTTCCAGCCCACCCGCCGACCGACCCCCCATCACCTCATGTGGCTCTCAAGGGGCCACAAGTCATTTGTTGGTTTATAGGTTTAATTAAAGCCTTGTCAATTATTTAGTCAGCTCCGACGGGGGCCAGCACATCCTTGGCCTACCATTTTATTCGTATTTGACTGGCTGGTTAAAAGAAGGCCCAAGGCTAAACATCCAACTCTCTCACCGGCTCATCCTCTCTCTGCTCTCGCCACCACTCTCACAGTACCTCTCTAGCATGCACAGCATAAAAGAAAAAGTTACATCTACAAAAAAGCTGGTTTGTTTTAGCCAAAGGCCCATTTATGGTCAGGGATTTCTGTTTTGGTTTTGGTTCAGATTGATAATAATAATGATACATGGGATTTACAAGTGGCTTTCTAGTAACTCAAGGGCACTGTACAAAGGGAACAATGATGTTTATAAATTCTTTCAAAAATACCAGCTGTTTTTTTTCTTTCTTTTTGAACGTTGCATTTCCTCTCCTGCATATTGGCTGTAATCCAGTTTCAGTCACCGTGCGTGAAGTCTCTCAGCCCCACACTGCCGTGTCGGCCTGTTGCTCGGGTGCTGAGCCGTTTGTTCTCCTCGTGCAGCTCCCAGACCTCAACCCCACCAGGAGGCTGACGTGAACAATAGAAGGACAGCAGGGAGTAAAGTGTGTGGAGCGTTTCTGACAGCGCAGGCCCCTGCCTGCTAACCTCCCTGACCAGCCTTTGGGCAACGCGCTGGGGAATTAGTGACTCTAATATATATAAATGCCCCGCCAACTGGGAGTGCCAGTCCTTTTAAATCAATTCCAGTCTCTTCAATTAGCCTGGTGATTCGTGTCGGGCAGCCATCACTCTTGCCATCACCACTTGTCTCTCCCTGGCCCTCCTAGATTCCCTGGAGGGGGGGCTTCGAGGCCCATTGATTGGTGAAGCTGATCGATATACGTCGTGTTCCCTGGGCTAGGCTGGAAAGGAGAGGGGGGGCAGAGTCTCTGGGGGTCATATTGCTGTTCCCATGGGAACTGCCCAAATCAAGTGTGTGAAGGATGCATGGGATGTTCTCTCCGGAGAAGACTGGTTCCCTTGATCTCCCGCACAGTTTGGGAATACGTTTCAGCCGTTTGGCCGTCTACTAAAAGCCACCTTTAAAGACAGGTAGACATGGGTCCCTCTGGGAGATGTCTAAATTGGCACCATTGAAACTCTCAAGTTCCTCACGTTTGAAGGTGTCCTGGCCATGTGTCCAGGATGATTTATTAATTTATTTTATAAATGTATTATTTATCCATTTTTGTGTGAGGGAGAAAAAAAAATTCTAAATGGTAAGGTCTGAAGTAATGAATTTCTCCTGATTGAAAAATGCTCTGAGAAATAGTGGGCTGAAAGCGTATTGATTTCCATTAAAAGTGTAATCAGACTTTTCATGATGTTTGGTGCGAAGTGGGTATTTCTTCTTTGTGGAAAAAAAAACGTTGATTTGTGCTCTTGGAATGTCCCTGCACTACCAATCCAAACTGTCCAGAGCTATTTGAACCATCAGTCTTAGGTATAATCGCTTGAAATCCTCTGAACCATGAATCTCTTTTCAATATCAGTTGGTAATGGTCTGACCCATATTCCTAATATACTGGCACAGGTATTGCCGAGGCCATGAAAAGCTTTTGAAGATTTCACCTGTGTCGTCAGAATGATCCATCTCTCCACCAATAGCCCTGAGTGGTCCGATCCATGAATCTCTCCTGAGCATCAGCCCTGAATCGTTTGAACCATGAATCTCTCGTCTATTAGCTCTGCCCTGTCTGCTCCAGGGTCACGCCTGCTCCCTGGAGTTATGGCGGGCGGACGGCAAGGAAACGTGGGAGGAGGGAGAGGAGGGACGCTGACGACAGGACACAGCCGAGGGGAGGGAAGATGGAGAGCGGCAAGGAGGAGAGCGACGCTCTCCGTTTTGGCCAAAGACTTGAGGGATGCACTGCGTCTGCGACTCCCTGTCCTCCTGAGCCGTCCCGGCCAACCACTGCGGTGCTAGAGCGGGGCTCGTAAAGTGGGTGTCCTGCCCATAAAACCAAATTAAAATATTAAATCTGTCAGACCCTGTCATCGTAAATAAAGCCGTATATTACTCCTTCATCCATAAAAGTGAAGGCAAGTATAGGCGTTTTATGAGGGAAAGAAGAACGGGCTTATTTCAGATCTGATTGCCAAACCCCTCCCCTCCCCCCCAGCCCCAACCCCCACCACCCCCATCCCCCAGCCCGCTTCCTCCACCACAGTAGACACAGCTAATTATTCAAAGCAAAGCGTTGGACGAAGAGGAAAGATTGAGGGATGGAGATACAGAGAGGAAATGAGGGATCGAGAGTCTAAACGTAAAGTGGAGTGCTGTTGAAGGTGAAAGCCAGAGGAAAATGTGCGGTAATAAAAACGATGTACCATTGGAACGGGCCTTTTCAACATGTGGGTTTAACTTGAAAGAAAGTTGCCACTGCAGTATTTCAAAGTTGGCTCGTTAAACAGCGGTGTTTTGAGTAGGTCCGAAGGTACTTTTAGATGTTGAGGGTAAAGGCGCTGCTGAGTCCAGTCTGTGGTCCCTGGGAGCAGGGTCATTAGCATCGGCAGGCGGTGGCGGTGTTGGGCACGGACGTCCGCCCGCTCCTGGCCAGCTGCTGCTGCCCGCTCTGCTAATTGGTTGGCAGGTGGTGGTGGCAACGTGAGAGGGGCTTGCTGTGGAGGGAATAAACAGAGATAGAGAGAGAGAGAGAGAGAGAGAGAGAGAGAGAGGGA
>JAVQIZ010128244.1:0-13397 GCA_036023535.2 Galaxias brevipinnis | reverse complement strand
GAAGAGATATATAGCAGGAAAGAGACAGAGATAAACAATGTGTTCGTGTGTGTGTGTGTGTGTGTGTGTGTGTGTGTGTGTGTGTGCGCGCACGCGCCTGAGTGCACGCGTAGCAGAGTTAGTGCAGCCTGAGGGGTTTTAATGGAGAGGTTCAGGGAGGGTGCACATTGTGTGTGGGCCTGTGTCTGGGGAGAGAGTATGATGGCATTCCAGATAATGAAGCTGTTGAACAGAATAACACAGCAGGCTGCCTCGCCATGGCCCAAAAGAAAGACCGTCTGAGCCGAGTGTGTGTGTCTCGGGCCGCTCCGCACGCAGTCCAGTCGGCCTCCATGAGCGCCGCTTCATCGTCTCACGTCCAAAGGTTTCATTAGCCCACCACGGAAAAGTGCAGAGTTTCCTATTGAATTTCCTCACATCTAACAATGGACTGTTTGACAAAACAGTTTGATAAGCCTACAACGAGTCTTCATAAATGAATCTAGAAACCATGAAATTCATGATGACTTCAGTTTGAGAATGCTAGACATTTGACAGTATTTTCTTGCCGGGTTGGTTTAATGCGAGTTTATTTTAGGCATTATGACAGTAATGAGCACAGGCCAGTGTGCCCCGTAGTCTTAAGAAAAGGAGCTGTGTATGTCGTCTGAGCTCAAATGTCAGACGTATAAAAGACTACCTAGGCACCCTGGCCAGACACTGCCATTATCTTTTCTCCTTTCTCCTCATGACATTTGATGTTCTATTTTAGTCCATCTCAGGCGGTTTGATGAGAAGTAAGACAGTGAGTTGTTATAGTTGTACAAAAAAACATGCCCAGGATTACAAATGCATAACAAATAACACAAAGGCACAGGCAGCATGATCTAAAATGGGAATTGGAAAAATCTAAAATAGAAATTTGACAAAAACATAAGTTTAAATCAGATTTCTTTCCTCTAAAAAGAAGATGTATTTAAGGATAAGCAACATTTTGTCTCCCATGATTTCTTACAGTTCTGTGAATACAGCCTCTGGTAGTTCAAAATACTGCTGCAAAGGAACCTCCTGTCTTTCTAGAGCTTACCCTTGTTAAAGTTAGGGCCCTGAACTAAACTGCTCAGCGAGAGTTAAAGAGGCCAATGGTCGTTGTGTCAGTGGCATCAGCATAGTGGATCTGAGTTTGATCAAGCAACAGGGGAAGAGGTGCCATTGTGACTTGATTAATGCCTTTTTAACTCTTGATTTGGTGTAAGCACACTTTACTAAAAACAATTTAGCATTTTCCTTGACGAGTGCTTTAAAATCGCTTTTTCCAGTTTTATGAACTATACTAATACATATTACCACTAGATGGTACCCAAGAATCAAAGAAGAAGATGCCTACTCCTTGACATAAAGCACCATCCTTTTCACACTGCCACTGCCATCATATTCACCATCTTCTAATTCCCTACTAATTAGGGTTCCTTTCACTGCTTTGCATACATTTAAATAGATAAAATGCTTTTAAGATAATTAATGATTGAATTGCATTGAAAGCAACTTCCCAGACATCATTGGGAGAAAATAAGTGGTCTTTTTTGTGACCTGAAAAAGCCTCCATTTTCCCCTAGTGGTTAATGAATGCACCATCTGAGAAACGCAGTGAGGATTACAGATAGCTTTCCGCTTCAAACAATACGACACCTTTGAAATATGTATAAAGGAAAAGGTGTGCAACTCTCACTGCTCTACCATCACACCTGGTCTGGAAGGGAGATAATGCTCTGTCACCGGATGTGGCCTTGTTGCCCTCTTACTGCGTAGAAAGGGCAGCCTCATACCCCAGTCACGACCTTTCTCTGTTCTTGTCCCTGAGTGGTGGAATGAGCTCCCTATGAACATTAGGACCACAACATCTTTGAACAATTTCCAATGCTTCTATTAGCGAGGATGTTTACTGCCCTTTGGCATAAGCCATACCTTTAATAAACTAAATAAAACATCCTAATAAAAAGCACAAACAAACCCCCTTTTACAGAGGACAGGAGAACCACCACCTCTGACAGTTACTCAAAGCAAACCTCATCTGACCTGAGCCTGAAGTCTAGTTAAAGAGGCAAGGGCAAAAAAAGAGGAACCTTTTATTCCACCTGTAAGGTCACCTCACCAAGGACAGGAGCACCACTCCGAGTCCATAAGAACACAACTTGTGGCTTCACTCCGAGGGGCCGTAATAGCAGAACTCCGTGGTGTCTCTGGAAGCCGTGCTACGTTAGGACAGCGCTGTCTCGGCGGCTGTAAATAGATAGCCCCGCTAACGCATTCATCAGTGTCAGGGCATTTACGGTAAACAAAGCCCCTCTGTCTGATTTTTAAGATAATTTTCTGTAATTCGTCTCCTGTAAGATTCTAAGTTTGAGAGGCTGTCAAAGCATTTTACTGAGATGCAAACAGTCATTAGCAACCATTATGAATGACAAAAAGTCTTAGGGGTAATTGCAGGGAAAGGTTCTACACGCTGAGAATCAGCTACTGCCCTCTGGGAGGAGTTGCAGAGTCCCTTGTTGCAGATTAAATCGATTTTTCAATGTATTTTTCCCCCCTGTCATTAAAACTTTCAAATAGCAGCAGATAAGGGATTGGTCCAGATCTCTAATCTTTTTGTTGTTTTTCTGTTGTGCTTTTAGGATCCTTGCTGTATGTCTTTACTGATCTGTGTATAGTTTTTGTATGTGAAATGTTTGTTGTTTATGGCTGCAGCATGGGCGGAAGCCCAAGCCAAATTTTGCAAGACAATAAAGTTAATCTTGAATCTTGTATACAGATCGAGGGTACTTCTACATTGCTAATGGAACCTGTGTGCTTTCCCTTATTTAGTGTTGTTTTGTCTACCTCTTTTTGATGTAATATCAAAGCAGAATTCTACAAACGAACACCGTTCCTTCAGACAAGAAACATTGAAACAGATTGTCAATCAATATGAACAGGCTGGGGAAAAAACACACTTGCCATGATCTTCTACATAGGCTGCCAGTGGCAAGCAACATTTTTTGTGCATTCTTCTAAGCTGTCACAAAGGCTTAAACAAGCCTTTGGTATGAAAGCATGCCTCTTTTGCACCACCTCATTTGATATTAACCACTATGAGATGTCAAACATGTCCCCAGTAATAGAGACATATCACTACTGTAATCAGACACATGAAAAACGTCAACACCAGTGCAGGATTTACATAATCTACCCTCGATTGCTTCGCAGGTCTAATTTCAGATTCTCCGTTTGCGTCAATAACGTTTCATACAGCCCTAAGACTTAAAGTGTGCTTCATGCTCCGGCACAATGGTAACATTGATTCAAGTGGTACCCACTCCACGTGATTGCCTAGTGCAGCCAGTCCTGGTGGGGTTCTAGGCCACAGAGCCTTACCGTAGACTGTAACACATTTAAACAAAATAGGGAGAGGCTTGAAACCATGCCAAAGCCTTTCATTAACTCTGCATCTGTGCATAATAACACAGTAATGAGTAATGAGAGTGAAAATACCAGGTTGAGATTAGTGCTCCAGTAGTGTCTTAAGTATTGTAGATTGTCTTACGTATTGTAGATTGTCTTAAATGCCTTTAAGTAATACAAGGGTTACTGGGACAGACAGACTCTCTACTGCATCAACCACAGATGAGTCCAAACAGGTTGTACTCACTCAGACCAAATGAACCTAATTGAGTTTGGTCTAAATCCTGATTGAGCTTTCATGGTCTCGGTAAGAGAAAAACATACCCCACAAAGTACAGACACTGGCATTCGTCTCTCTGACTGAGCCTTACATTTCCTTGGTGCCACAATACAGTTAACCGGCCAAGAGTCCATTGCTTGTCCTCCTTGTTCAAGGGTTGAATTTCCTTTGGAGGACTCATGAAATGAAAGCAACAAGCCAGTGTTATGGGTGTAATTGTGTCAAATCATTTGTGTCAACGTCTTTCTGAGGCTCCCATTGTCTCTTCTCACTAGACTGCAAGTTTGCCTACAACTACATGCCTGAAGTCTTTGACCAGAAGGTCAAAAAAGGACATATGCATGGCACGCTTTGGAGATTCTTGCTGGGAGAAGTCCAAATGTGGGGAGAAAATTACCAACAAGCTTTTATAGCAATACATTCAATTTGCAAATACATTAAGATTCCTCCACTCTTTCCTCCATGCCTCACAAACTCATTAGTGCTTGGACGTCCTGCATGCAGTGTTATTGCCCATTAGGCAGTGAACTATGTACATTAGTGTCAATGTAAATAACAAGAACAAAGCCATCAGAATGGCAGTTTCTTCATCACAAACATATCACAATTTAATGGCAACTATAAGGGCATGAGAGAGAATGGGGTGGGGGGGAGAGAAAGAGTGAGACTGACAGATAGCTGACAGACAGTGAGAGCAAAGGATGTTAAAGCGCATATCGAAAGCATTAAGTACTGTAGCTGTTGTCAGATGGCATCAATGCAGCATGCTCCACCATTAAGTGGGCCACCATCATCAAGGCCGTTTGGTGGGGTACTGATGGATGAGGGCCCAGTACTGGTCACCAGTGGCCTCCGGAGGCACATCCATTCTCAGAAAACAATGTTTACTTTGAGCGTGGGGGGCATTCCTTCACGGTAGCCCACAAAGAAATACTCCACATAAATCACATTCAAAAGTGAATGATTCATGTTTATGAAAAATAAATGGACTGTATCGAGCTGCGACAGATCCCTGAAACAAATAGCCGTGCAATCACTTAGTCCACCCATGCTGTGTTTTCATTTCGAACAACAACTTTCCTCCCCCCCCCTTCAATTTTGTAATGATAAAAAAAAAAGTAACATTTGGGTGTGCGATGCTAACCCAACTCTATCGAGGTCGGCTCCCTAGTTCCACAGACATCCCAGGTGGAGTGTGGATCCAGACGAAACCCAGTGGACAGCCCTGACAGACTCACTATGACCTGCAGGCTCGCTGGCCCAGCAGCCAGGGGACCAGCTGCTGCAGTCAGGTGCACTCACTGTGAGCCAACAGAGAACTGTTAAATAACCTGGACGGCATGCAAAGACCCAAACTTTGGGGACTCCAAGAGGAACTGTTTAGGCATGGAGCCTTGAAGCAGCTGCGCCAGAGGTTACTGGTTGGAGAGAGGTGGTTTGTATGTGTGTGTGCGTGTGTGTGTGTGTGTGGGGGGTGGGGGGGGGTGGGGGAGTGCTGCTCTGTCAGTTGGAAGCAGAGGGCACACGTTTACAATATATTGAGTGGCATCACACAGCATAGCATATCAACATACAGTAGAGAGACAGGAAAGAGAACAGGGAACATACTTCAGAGTAATTCAGAAGTTTCTCTTTCCATGGGCTGTGTGAAGGCTGGTAGAGCTTTCATTTTCTCAGGGAAACACATATTCTAACAGACAGCAGAAGCTCCTATTGGCCTCCTTCCTTTTCATAGCGCCGACTGCAGACTGTAGACTCACTATCACACATCCCTCAGGCTGAGAGAGAACGAGAGAAGCGGAGTGAAAGGAGAGAGCAAAAAAAAAAAAAAAAAATAGATTATTTGTGTGCATGTGTGCGTGAGAGAATGACACATTGCTACGGATGAGGAAGCATGAGACATGAGATAGCAATAAGAGTATGTGGGAGCAAAGTGAGGATGTACCAAGGAAACGTGGGAGGGAGGGATGTTCGTGAATTTGAGAAAGAAGTACGTCGATGAGGTAATGACCGCTCTTCTGACATGGATTGAGATACCGCGTGCAAATGAACTTCAACATTATCCGCTCACAAATGAGCTGCGAAGCAGCAATTCACTCATTTAACCGGAGGCACGTTAGACCCAAATTAAACCCAGTGCTGTATAAATAGACCACCATTAATCGCAGAGAGATATTGCTTACTCTAACTATGGTGTGGTGAACGAATATTAGTATTCAGCTCCACGGCACACCCTCTAGATGGAGAGCAATCAGCAGGAGAAAAGACAAAGATCCAGCCATGACTCTTCTGGGTATTAGTGTGCTGTCAAACGCATGTCCCTACAAGCTTGTGTCACACCCACGCACCCTCTCCAAAGAGCAGCATCACCTGATTATTCATTATGAACAGCTGGGCTCATTGGTTTGGATCAGCGTGCTGTGCAGCAGGTAGTATTGTTTGGAGCTTCCGTGATGGGGCTTATTTAGTGAACTTTTCGGATGTCCTTTGTGTCTATCTTTTTTATTAGTGAAGTTGTTCCGGAGTACGCCATGAGATTGTTTTATTAAAATCCCTAATTCACCTGCACCTGGGTGTCGACAGTGAAATCATTATAGCTTTGTGATTCACTGTGTCCATGAGAGGAGGACAACAGAGCAGGCAATTTCCCCAACAATCTATCTAGTAGGCAGGCACTGAAATAAATGATTTTCCACCCATTGTCTCAGTTTACCTACACAGGTATGCATATTGGTTTTAAATAAGTAGTTTTCTCAAGTGATGTGTCGAGTTGTTCAGAATTGAACAATGCAGACTGTGTGAAAAGTTGTGGGCACTGGTGTCTATGCTCATCATTTTCTCTCTAGACTTTATGTGACACCAAGACCAATGGATGATTTGGTCCCACGTTGGATGGCTGAGGAAAAGAAGCAATCCCAGAATATTATTTTGATGGGTACAATCATTCTGTTCTCATTGTAATAATAATGAGTATCTATTCATTGCAGAATGTAATTCATTTATGTAATACTTAACAAAACATTTCAGCTCATGCTGGAGACCCCACACCCCTAATGGTTCAGGATCCTTCATCCCATTTTAGACAGCTGTTTTAATGCTTCAGTTATTGATAAACTGCAATTAGGGCATGCAGACCTTTCATTATCGCAGACTGCCAGTCTTTATTGGCACTGTCAAAGGGCTATGGGTAATGGAGTTGGCACCCTGTAGGGAAGGAAACCAATCAGCTGTGAATAATAGTTCCACTTTCGTAAAGTTCCTCCCACCCTCTGAAAACCTTTTGTTTTGAATAGGTATCTGCATATTCCTAAACCAAAGCTGGTGAGGAATCCAATCATGGTGTATTGTCTGCAGTGCGGCAATTAATTACTTAAGGGCCACGACTGCCAATATAATCCCTAATTTAATTGCCTAATAAAAACATCAAACACGACATGGCAAAACTCATGGTTCATGCTTTAACTTTATGGTATATGTATCGAAGTTGATTAAAGTGTTCATTCCAGACAGTTTTCCTTGTTTATGAGAAAGCACTTTCTGAGAGAACCCGGTATTTCCTGCCGGGACATGTCAGTCAGGGAATGATAGCCGCAGATTTATGGTTTCCTGTTCATTGTGGAGAAACAATAGTCTCTTAACCAGAGATCAGTAGTTTACAGCCAACCCTCCGCCTCCATTGATAGGTAACAGGCACAAGGCAAACTTTTCTTGCTGAAAAAGCCGCGCCGAAGGAGTGTTTTATGAGCTGTGCCGGTGTCCTTAGGGCACCTTGTGGTCCTGCTCGAGTGTTAACACCAAAGCCAGTGGTTAACTCACATTTCTACTGCTTCAGACTAATGTAATTGAGATATGAAAGACGTGTTTGTACCAAGTGTGCGGTGCAATCAAAGGGAGGAGAGAGGATCAGAGCCGGATATAATTCCCTGGACAGAGGAGAGGGTGCTCAGGCGATGATGTGACAATGAGACGTCATAAAGGTCAGGAGCGGCATGACGCTGTGATTCTGTCACTGCAATTCTAATAAGGAACACGAAAAGGTCATTACGTAAACACTTCCAAAACCTAGGGGGGATTGTCTCCCTTGTGGACATGGCTCATATTAGCTCTGAGAGGGCCAGCAGTCTCCTAGTTCACTTTGTTGTTTTTTAGCAGCTTCGAGATTGGCAGCCTTTTGTATACGGCTTTCCTTTTGCAGTGAATGGATAGTCTGACATTGGTTAGGAGGTAAAGGAAGGGTTTAGGGGTATGGCGAGGGGTAAGTTTGTCCTTAGCTTTGATGGTGGATGTATGAGCTTTGTGGCTACTCTGTATTGCTGGCAAGCAGGCTCTATGAATTTCAGCATGACCACCCAGTCCAAATCCAGTTCCACACTTTAACCGGTATAATGCAGTTCTTCTGCCATGTGCATGCCAGTACGATCCACATTCCTGGGAGGAACAAAGAAGAGGAGAGGCCGTCTATCTTCTGCTCTGCCGATCTTCAGGGTAGGAAAAAAAAGCCCTGTTTGCCTGAAGAGAAAATCGCCTATTTATTCACCTGGAAACCTAGCTCTCTTGTGCATCCGAGTTGACTGAGAGCTTGGACCATGGTATTTGTTCATTGGCTCATTCTATTGACAATAATCATCAATGGATCAGCCGAGAAAATAACATTTGAAAACAAAGCCTGTTAGGGTTCAGTATTATTGCGTGATCCAAAAGTTTGAATCCTACGCTAAAGTCCACACTGTGGTTTATATCAGCAAGTGGCAGGGGGCTCTGTTCAACGCTATATTAGTCCACTTTCTCAAAGACAAATCAAAAGCAGTGTCTCGGTTTTCGTTCGTGCAAAGAAGCTATGGTTCGTTAAGTCTCTAAAGCAAAAGGCTAATTGTTGCAGAACAAAGTTTTAACAACACAGCCAGACAGGCACAACAAGCGTTTTGCTTTTTGGAACAATGCAGAACATTCTTTACATGATGACAACTCAAACCAGGCAGTGTTTTTCAGACATAAATCATCAGGGGCTGGTGCTGCTGGCCTGCTACTCATTACCAAAAACAAGCTGTAATCATAGTAAGGTGTAATTAATACAACACAAATCCTTTAAGTTGAGGTTGCTGCAGCAATTAATTATTGATTGGCTGTTTTGACTGTAAACACCTAATTGAAACTAGAGTAGCGTTCGGCGGAGGAGAAGAGGAAAGGGGAGGCTAAGCAGAGCAAAGTTGGAGGAGAGGTGCAAACGTTGGAGGGCTGCATGGCCAGTGGCAGACGGCGGCTCTCTCCTATGATGGTCTGATGGAGTTTGCTGTGTGCTCAAGTGTCACTGGCAATTACTGAGAGAAAGCCTCTGGCACTTTGGATTTTAGAGCAGTAGAGGTGGAGAAAGAGAGAGAGAGAGAGAGAGAGAGAGAGGGGTAGAGCAGTCGCAGAGATAACACATCAATTGAATTATGAGTTAGCCTGGCAGAGGAGCATCAATGTTGTTTCTAAATTAATGGTGGCAGCATGACATTAGGGGATTACTTAGCAAATTACTTTTTTTTAAGTACGTAAGAGAATAGGACATATTTTGCTTGTCTGTTCAATATTGTTTCTTTTGTTTAGGGAGGAGTTCTTCTGTAGAACTGAAAGATGAGTAAAGTTGGGTGGACAAAAATAAAGTGAAAGATCTGGAAGTGAAAGATCTCGATGGCTCTTTTGGAAAAGGATAAAGGGAATGCCCAATTTCTGGGCTAGTCATAACACTGGAATCACAAGTAACTACAGAATCAGAGCAATAGAAATGGTAAGGTGGTTGATGGAAGTAGATCTAGTTCATCTAGTAGAGTACTTCCACTTGTAAAAACAAAATATTGTGTGACTCCCAAAATAATATAACATGTAAAATAAAAGATTGGACATGTTACATGGAATGGTTTGTGTACTGCATGTGTAACATCCATAGTACCATATCACAAGTCTGTTATTCTAAACCTAATGTTCCATGGTTTCATCTATCAAATGCTTGTGATAGCTCTGCAGCATTAGGCTCAGTAATGGACCAATTATATTCCTCATACTTGACTATTTCTGTCCATTTGATGTCAAAAGGCTACCTTTGAACAGAATGCATAGTGGATATCCTCCAGGAAAAATATTGGCCCTTAAAGAAAATAACCTGGTAATGAACCACGTTCTTCCTAAAAGGTAAGAGTAAAGGCACAATTTAAAATGGAGCTGTAGGTCCGGATAGTTTCCCTCGTTACTTTGGGGTAATGTAGCTTTTTAACACCAGCCAGTGACCGACAACAATGTTGCTGTAGGATGAAGAGGGACTGCAATGTCAGTCAGACGGTGGTGGTGTTAGTTTGACCATCGTGCCCTGGGGGACGGAGAGTTAAAGACAAACTCCTGATTATTCTCAGCGGGTTATCAGTGAAATAGCCCAGGGAAAGGGACGACGCGTAAACATCCCTGTCTTCAACGCGTACAACAAGTCACTTACTATGGCCCCACTACATGGATAAGCAATCAAGTCTTTGTAGTCCCACTTATAATCAGTACAAAGAATGGCACGTCTGATTAAATGGTGACGTACCTTAAATGTATCTTTTGACCTTTCGCCAATCACTCGTTCCCCTCCCTTCCACTACCATTGGGGAAAAGCCATCCCCGAGGCCACTTCTGTGCCCACGGTCATTTACATGTGAATGCAGGTTTGAAAACTTTCTTCTCCACATCTCTGATTGGTGGTCTTTGTTCAGCGCTGTGTGCTATGAGCTGGCCGGATTGACCCCTTAGCCGATCCCTGTTGCTCGCGGCCGTTTTCATAACACCCACTCTACAACTCAGGCCTGACTCAGAAATCAGGCCTGACTCCCCCTATGAAAGATTAAACCCTCTGGCATTAATGCTGCAGAAGGGTGAGATGCGAGGGGCCCAGAGTTTTTGACACTCATTAAACGATCGTAATAAGTTCTGTTTAACAATGTGGACACATTCTAAAGAAGATCCCCCAAGGGGCGGTGGACTCTCAGTCTCGCTTGGATATTGAAAGAACACTTTTAAGGACTATTCTTATTGTCTTGATAATTCCCTATACGTTTCCGCAGTACACTCTATGACCTCTCTGGTACCAATGAGTGTGGATCCTGTTTAGAGACAGTGGTGGTGGTGGTGGGGGGGTGGGGTTCACACTCAAACTGGTATTACACCTTGGCTGTCATTTCCGCTGCTGTACCATCTGCCTCTCAGATAGTGTTCCAAATCAACACCTCTGTAACTTATGACATCATCAAGCACACATACAAACACGCGCACACACACATCACCCTTTGACCACATACAGTCCTCCATCATATAGCTGAACAGAGAAGCTGCCAAGCAGCCTCTATTACTGGAGAACATCCATGTCCCATCCACGCTGACACCGTAATGAGGTTGTGTCTGGGTGCTAATTGAGCTCCATGATATGATACCAGGATAATCCTGATTAATAACTGCCACTGGGACTTAAGTGCCATGGCTCTGAGCAACGCCATCTGTGACACGCGGACGTCTAATCGTTGCTCTAATCAAGCGCCTGGGGGATCTACTGACAGGTGACACTCACCTGAGCCCCTGAAGGATAGAGAGGGGTTGCTCCTTCACTGCACACCGAGGCTCACATATAATCCCGTGTCATTTCATTAGTGTCACGTCCATGTAACAATTAATCCTGGGGTTATTTAAGAGGGAAAGAGAGAGAGAGAGAGAGTGAGTGTGCGTTTGTGTGTGTGTGTGCCAGACACCAGATAGAAAGGGATCCAGTCATCGAACTCTTATCAAAGACAAACGTTTTAACATTGTGAACCTGAAGTTGACTGAACACGACTTTGATGATTTTTGCTTTTATTTCAAAAGATTGACTGAGTTAGGCTGTTATTTTCCAAAATAATAATATAAAAGGATCTTATATCTCTCCTTCCATCCTTGTAAAGACAAGGTTGTTTTGATCTGTGTTCTTACCTCTTTGGAAGCTCAGCTCAATACGAACCAAAAGACAGCGCCACTTAAAAGCTATAATTTTGGTTTTAAAAGCACAAAATGCCACTCAGTCTGTTCGAGCGGGGTTTTAAGCGGCCAAAGATGCACTCTGTCTGTCTTCATAAACATTGTTTTGTTTCACACTCGATGGGAGGGCTGGGTAGAATGGGCAATAAGGCTGGTGATTTGACATGTGCCCCTGCCACGTGGCTTCCGCAGAGAGAAGTAGTTCATCGGATGCTCTTCTTGCACCAGGTGCCCACACACTCCCCTCTGAGTGCAGTGAGCAGTGGAAAAAGCAGTTCAGGGAGAGAGCACATCTGATAATCAACAGGTGCTCTCCCAGTGAACACTGTTCTTTGCTCCAGGTCATTTAGCAGCCATATTAATCTCCCCCTTACAGTTATTTCTGTCGGTGTATGTGTGTGTGTGTGTGAGAGAGAGAGAGAGAGAGAGAGCAGGAAATCAGGAAATAGATCTTCCCTCGCCACAGCGGTTTGCCCAATCCCCTTTCCACCAGCCAGCTGAGGTCTGAAAACCGATCAGTCTTGTGTGCCAAGTTATAGATCCTCTGACTGCTGATGCTCTTTGTGTAGGGCCTGAAATAACTGTTATGATTGGTCCTGATTGAGTCAAGGACAATCTCGCGGAGTATGGACTAGGGAGGAGTGCTTCTGATAATGAACTGGTGGACCATATTGCTGTGACCGGTTGTATACATACGTGTGTGTGCTACATGCACGTTGTGTGGAGATCACTGCACTTTTCCATTTCCTGAGGCATTAGCATTCATAGTAGCTTATGATAATGTCCTCGTCTAAATGTGCAACGTGAAGGATTTTAGATTAGGGGCTGGCAGCATGCTACTGTAGGTCAAGCTTGCCTGGTCTGACATTGGACTTGCATGTGTCAGTTCTCATTTCAATGGCTTTGATCATGCACGGACAACATCCAGCTGATAAGGACATTGAAGGGATCTCCAGACTAGGTGATTACATGGAACAAAGTCAATCCAACAGCGTGCTGAACAAGAGGAGATTGTGTGCTGGTCCAAACTCGTTATCAGCTTACATCAGCTACAATCGCAGATTAGACTTTAATTAGAACCTATTGTCCAGACTTGGCGATAATACATTTTAATGTTTAATCTCAGTGAAAACACACACACTTTAGCTTGGTATTTTAAAGGGTTCTCTATTGCAGGTTGGAGTTGAATTGAACTGACTATTTAATGATCGTTTTGTTGTTGTTGTTTGTTGTATAATATAAATAAGTCAAATATTTTGAACATTGGTAAAAAAAAGACAACACATAGACCTCTGGATCAGGAACAACAAAACCGCCTAAGCCTCACAGCCTAGCACTGGAAAAGAGCTGTGAGGCCCTGCAATGGTGCAATGGGATCTGAGAGGAAGGGGAAAAGCTTTCATGAGGACGCGTTCCCACAAGCTTTGACTTAACCTCTGAACCCTGTCGGGTCCCTCGGGGCCCCCTCAGCGAGTGGGGCCCTTACACCACAACACATTGAGACCAGAAGGGGAGACCGGCACCCCAGCTGACACTTCCCGACAAACAAGCACTCGAGGAAAACAGTTAGTCTGGAGCTGGCTGTGCTTGCAGCACCTAAACAAACAGTGGCGTGTGCCAAAGCCCTCCTCTTTAGGAGAGCGGGGTACCAGAGCAAAGCGGAGGGGGGGGGGGGGGGGGGGGG
>JAVQIZ010128157.1:0-19369 GCA_036023535.2 Galaxias brevipinnis | reverse complement strand
CCCCCCCCCCCCCCCCCCCCCCCCCCCCCCCCCCCCACCATCATGAGGATGATGATGATGATGATGGTGAGAGAGCTCCGGATGCTGTTGAAGTGATGGCAGGGTCGACGTACGCTATGAGAGAGAGAGCAGCGTGAGTCACTATGTCTTATTTAGCACGGCACTTTGCATGCCCTAAGCCACAGCGCCACGGACACAGCCTTCCTGTCCACTCTCTCTCTCACATAAACACACAAACAAACCCTAAGCTCTCATCGAGCACATGACAACATGCTCTGAAGGAGCGCAGACGTTGTTACAGGCGCACACAGTTCATACTACTGGCCCTTTCCTCCCCCTCCTCCTCCTCCTCCTCCTCCTCCTCTGTTCTATATTTCATAGAGGCGACAAGGCTGGGAGTGGGGGAGGAGAATGGAAGAGTGACAGTGGTGGTGAGGAGGAGGAAGATGCTGCTCCAGAGCCAGCCTGCTCGCCCGCCCGCCCGCCCGCCCCCAGGGGCCACAGCCTGCCAGCTAAGACCTGCCAGCTGAGGCTGAAGACATGTTCGAGCTGCTGAGATGAAGAGGGGCACATCGTGTTGGGTGCTGGTCGATAGAAGCTGTGTGTGTGTGTGTGTGTGTGTGTGTGTGTGTGTGTGTCATGCATACAAAATCAGTTTCTTGTGCGCAGGAAAAGGGGTCACGTCGTGTCTTGATTTGGGTGGTTCCAGAGATGAAAGGGCAGTGGGACAGGAAGAGAGAGAACAACAGAGCACGTCATGGGTAACTCTACAATTACAGAGCGTGAACCAACCTACGCTGCAGCCAGGCACACGAGCAGTCACTCATAACTCTCCCTGGCCACCGCATCACGTCTGGCAAAATGGCTTGGTGCTCTCATCAACATGCACACCTAAAAAGCCCACGCACACAGACAGCTGCTGCACACGTCTGGGACGGAGGGACAGGGGGGTATCCAACAGGAACTCCCAGTCTACTCGTATCCTATTTGGGGGTGGAGAGGAGCTGCAGCCTGCTGTGTAGCCTCCACCAGGGGGAAAACAAGGCATGCTGCAGCCAGGGCAGGGACACCACGGGAGCTACACCCTCCACATAGCCATGCTCTCCTGCAGGTCAAAACACTTCACATTTATCTACAAAATGAATGTTCTCTGTTAAATAAAATGTGTTCTGAACTTCTATTTGGACCGGTTCCTGTCACTGAGATTCTAAATATATTTAAAAGACACCAAAACAGCATCATTCATAGCAAAGTAGTATAGCCTCCAATTGCTGCGACGTGACCCCAATATAACAAGCAGTGACTCGCAACCAGCCCAATTATTATTATTATTGCATTAGCTTTTGGAACTGGCCAATGATGTGTCCTTGAAAACTGTGTCATAAAAAGGTCTAAATGTTTAATCCAGTAACAACACACACGGCTACTTCTACATCCCTGGATGGTGAGAGGGCAGAGTGGAGCAGTGAGTGTTTCTGTAGTGCAGATGGTGAGCAGTCAAACCCAACAAAAGGCTGCATGATCAGCTGTCAAGCCTCACAGCAAAGACACAACACAAACAAGCCCCCCTCCTCTGAGTGCACGCACGCACGCACGCACGCACGCACGCACGCACGCACGCACGCACGCACATCGTAAATACAGCCATCCGGCCAATCAGAACACACTACTCTGATCCCCATGGCACCAATCAGAGTTCACCGAGGCCTCAACGAGGACAAATCACCTGTTGAGGAAAATCTATAAGGCCCGTCTACAGATTCATCATCACCTGTAGCCGGGGGACTATTAGAACGGTGCATTGCCCTTAAACACCCCCACACAATGGGCTATGGGCCTCAGCAAGGTAATGGAGCCCCTGGGTGGGTGGAATAATGATCGCTTCCCCATCGCAGAAGGGAGCAGGAAATACCCCTTCACCCAAACAAAGAACGTGGTCCTCCAGCTGTGACTACTAGCGTCTGGAGGGAGGGACAGAGGGGCCTCGCGGGGACTGATGGACGGCTGCCCGCTTCTCAGACCGGTGCAGCTCTGCCCCTTTAAGAGTGATTGACAGCTCATTAGCCATATGGCAGCACTGGGGAGGGCTGGAGAACTCGCTGCCGATTGGCTGGCTGTCCGGCTGAGCGCAGCGCTGGCCTCACTGGGGCCTTTTGGGGACTGACGTGTGGCAGTGGTAATGCCTGTCGGTCAGGGGGAGCAGAGCATGGGCTGGGAGGAGAGATGGAGGGAGACAGACAGAGACAGAGAGAGCGCAATGGAGGCATGTTAAGGGTGTGACTGAGAGAAGAGAGAGCACAGTGGGAATTGAAGCAGCTCGCAGCTCGCAGCTCACACACACACACACACACACACACACACACTCCAGTCCAGAACACTGAGCCTAAGAGCTTCAACAGAACAGTCCTAAACCCGACCCCTCGGTGCAGTCACATACAATGCTTTAGCGAAAGTCTTCTGGCCAGACACACACAGCTGCATCACCCCCCAAAACAACCTAAGCCATGTCCTCTCAACCTCGGCCATGCATTTTTCATGAGGCTGTAAAGTGAAGTTTAACACAGTCCAATTAACCAAGCTCAAACAACCTCCAGCTTGCTGCTCTGACTTCACTCAACCTTACCGGGTGTGTGTGTGTGTGTCGGTGTGTGTGTGTGTGTGTGTGTGTTTATGTCAATAACCTAACAGCTTGGCCAGCCTGCCCCCACCCCAGAGTGACAAACCAAGCACGGTCGTGGACAAAGCCCTGGACGGAGTCCAAACAGCCCCTTCCCCCAAAACGCATCCTCTCCATTTAGCTTTTTCCTGCCTCCCCCACCCCGCCGTCCTTAATGATCCACAGTAGTGGACGGGGTGGGTGGGACGAGAAAGGAGGAAGCGGTACGATCAGGAAGTACCGTGAGGGTCAAAACAGCGCTTAGTCAGCCGAGAGCAGCAGCTAGCTCCGGTGCAGTGTGAGAGAGAGAGGAAGCACCATGGGCTCAGCTGGGAGGCCCTTTATGGGTCCCTCAACCACAACCATGTGGACAGACGGCCACATCAGACACAGACACAGGGGAGAAAGAGGCACGGATGACGGGAGGCAGAGGCATGGCTGAGGGCCAGAAGCCACAGCTCGACAGCTTGGAACTACTGAATTGGTTTGCACATCCAGGAGAGACAGAGAGAGAGAGAGAGAGACAAAGAGAGACAGAGAGAGAGAGACAAAGAGAGACAGAGAGAGACAAAGAGAGACAGAGAGAGAGAGAGAGAGAGACAAAGAGAGACTGAGTACGAGCGAGCCAGAGAGAGAGAGAGAGAGAGAGAGAGAGACAGAGGAGAGCAGAAGGGGGAAAACGGAAGAGTTGGAAAGAGGGGGTGGAGATAGGGAGAGGGAAGAGAGAAACATTCAAGGACAGGAATGGAATGATGGGAAGCACATTGGAGGAGAGGAAAGAGAATGGTTGGCTAGCGAGAAAGAAAAGAGGGTGAGAGAGCTGATAGAAGATAGGAAAGGGAGGGTGGATGGATCCTGGTTCTCCATGCCTCCAAACGTATGCTGAGGAGAGAACGTTCCACTGTGGAAGGATCTGCTTCTCTCCGGGGATGGGATGAAGGGAGAGGAAGCGAGGGAGAGGAAGAGAGAGAGAGAGAGAATGGAAACGGTACGTGTGTGGCACAGGGAAGACAACCAGAGGGTTTAAAGGGGGGGGGGGGGAGAGGAAGCATGTCATCCTTGACAGGAACACCTCCCAGTCTCCAATCTCCCGTTTGACGTTCCCACTGCTCCCTGCCGATCCTCTCTCTCAATGGGGCCACATGGGGGAGGAGGGGGGGTTCCAATGATCATACCAAGTAGCTTATAAAAAAAAAGAGGAAGAGTTGCAAAAATCAATTCAGCTGCGCTGTTAATCATTCATTCCCCGTAAAATCAAAGCGACAGTAACTTCTTCAAAGCTGCCTCGACTGTAAAAGGCTATCGTCCTCACCCCCGCCCCTGCCACTGTATCTGCTGCTGTACCCTTTCATCACAACAGAAGAGCTTAGGCGCAAGACGCTCCAGTTATTCCTGATACTTCACACTGGAATTATCGGGGATAAGAACTAGCGCTGAATTAAAAACAAAATGCAAGCACGCAACAAAAACAACCACAGCCATCATGAATATTCTCTCTTAGCCCCTCCGCCTCTTTAGCCATTCATAAACTCTTAATTATGAATAGGGCGAGGTAGAGAGGATAGGGTGGGGGTGGGCAGACAACCTCTGAAAAACAGGGGCTTTCATCCCCATAACGATGGGCTGCCTGCTGCTCGCCTGCTACCAAGTTTATCCAGAACCGTTGAACTGCTAAGCATGATCCAGTCCAACCTGGTAGAACACAAACGTCTACTAAGAGAGAAAACATGGCGAGACCATTTCAAGCGCAGGCAACAATCTAGGCAGGCATGCAACCAGCGATCCAAAGAGACAAGGGCACACCAGATGGAAGGAGAGCTGGAGGTGAAAGGAAGCAGAGCCACACGGATGAGACGAGACCATTTCCTCCTCCTACAACACAACAGTGGAAGTGATATGGGTGTGACTGGCCAGCACCAGCTACAGTCAGTCAGGATCCAGCCAATCCCCACCGGCCCTGCCTTCTGGCTCCTAAGCACGGCCAATCAAACTGGTGCCTTCTAACTGACAGCCTGGAACATCCATCCCCTAACCTAAAAGCCAACAGTACAGAGAGGGGAAAAATATGGACAGAACAGCCTGGGAACACACGCACTCGTTAGCCTTTCATCTAACACTCATTAGCAACGCCAAGGACGAAAGTAGCGTGTCTATTTGTTATATGCTGGCTGTCCCTTAATAGGCTACTACCTTTTATGCATCACTCAATTGATTTAATTGCCCTAGCCTGTGTCTCTGCGCCACACGTTAAAGGCACAGGAATAGTCTGAATGTGTGCTAGTCCTATTTGGCAGAGGAGAATAGCAGTGAGGGCTGCAGACGACCTGCTGGGTTGGGAGTTAGCATAGCCTATGTTCCCTTATACCTTTTTCTTCACACAAAAGCTGTGATATCGGAGAGAGCAAACCCGCGTTGGACTCGTTTAGAGACCACTTTATTCCTGGCTTGTTGCCATTCATACAAGCCCCTACTTTGTAAGGTCCACCTCACATACATCCCTGCTGAACAGGGTCACCGTGTTGCTACATAATTAAGGGTTGTTTACAGTAAGATGACAGTGTTGAAGTCTTATATAAGTCTTGTCCCATGCCTCAATTGTAGTTGTTGCGGCCAGCTAGGCACTCCTACTTCTAACAAGGCGTATTGCTTTAGTTAAGCTTGTTGCCTCATACCTCATATAAGTGCACAACTGATCCTACCCCCCCCCCCTCCTATCCTTTTCATACAACAACCAGAATTATGTGGCGAGGTGCAGACCTGGGCCGGGCAGCCTTTGTTCACCCATTTGCAGCAGACATAGGGTTTTCCCCTGCGAGTCATTGCCTCAGCGTTAAAGAGGTATTATGTTCACAAGGCCTAGGCAGCACAACAAGCAAACCCTGTACACTGTAGTCCATTCCCGCCGTTAGGAATCTGCCCCCCGCTCCATCCAACGCCAAGGATTACCATACCTCTGCAATGCACCTAACCCATCGCTGCTAGTGAGACAAATGCCAGGTCTGGCGGTGTTGTCATGACAACTAAGTAATACAAAGCTGCCATGTCTTCCAGTGTGATGTCGCCACCTGGGAGAGCAGGGCATCGGCACGCACAGCAGCTGACAGATTTTCTGTCCATGCTGCTCCAGTGTTTATCACACGGGAAATGATTTTAGCTGGAGGCAGGCAGTAAAAACAACATCGTATTGGAGGCTGTGAAGGACAGAGAAGATCGAACAAAAAGAGATAAGTAAAAAAAACAACAGATGAAAACGGGACTGAGAGAGACGTAGTCTGAATACAAAGGTCCTTTCCATCAGTGCTTGTCCTTCGGTGTCCCTGCACACAGCCAACAAGATGCTGGTGTTCCTGTCACTGGGCCTCAAGGCCAACAACACAAAAGACCCATGGACGTGTTGAGATGCGCCCTATTCCCTCCACAGTGATAAGGCTAGCCCAGCGGACGTGGCCAGACGACTCGCCTCATCTCAAACAAGTGCAATAGTGTGGCAGCAGGGACGGCTGCAGCGTTGTCTGCTTTTCAGGCGAGCATTTTCCAGGGTGAAACATTAAGATAGAGGGAACCAACCACTGATGTCAACTGTGTTCTTGTATCAAAGCAAACAACCTCGCTCAAGGTGACGTACCAGCCTAGATGCCACGTAGCGCAATCACAACGAACATTCGAGAGTAGAACCGCATCACCGCTGAGAGGGCACTCTTGAGTGGCGTATGCATGTAGGGGTTTGTCAACAAACGTTGCCTCTCCATGTCCGGTCAGGGAGGTGTGAAAGTGGACTGACGTATTAACACTGGCTCACTCTCCGACAGCCAAACTCTGGCTTACCTGGGTGCTGTGGAAGCAGAGCCTTTCCTCACCCCCACAGGTCTCTCTCAATATGCATTCATAACGGCACTTTAGCACAGTGGCTGCTGCAGGAGGATACCGGGGGAGCAGGCAGGCACAGCAGCCAGATGAGCCTCCAAACAGGTGCTGGACAGCTGTGGTACACTAAAAAAAGGCACGTCACCAGATACTGGCCCCGCAGCACCTGCAGCGGTGGGGGAGATGTGCATACCTTTAACACGCCATTAGGGCCTGTCAGAGGAACGCCATGGCCGCGCTGCCACGCCCGCTAGCAACTGGTGCAGGACTGTTTCAGGCCGCCAGAACGTGTGGCTCTTCAAAGGAATAAAGGCTGGCACGCTCAAAACTGTACCAACCTCATAGTAGTGCAAAACTCAACAATAAAAACAACGAATTGCTTGTCTGAGTTTGTGGCGTTGCGATACTACCATGCAGCAGCGTAGCACTGTGAGCCTTCCAAAGAGGTCTGAAGGTCTAAGCAAGCCTAACATATTAGCTATGGGCCTATTGCCCTCGTCACGTCAGGTACTTTGGGTTCAGCAGAGCAGTGGAAATACTGAGCTACTAAAAGCGGCCTTGCCTCAGGAACAGGCGAGCGTCGGCGAGCTGGCGGTCTGTGATCTGCCCGGGGCCCTGGTGATTATGCAGTGTTTCACAAGATAGGTGAGAGGAACAGAGAGGGAGCTGGAGCTACTGGTTAAGAGTGTGGGCTGTGGCTTGGGCTGTGGCTACCAGACTGGACGGACGTGATCATTGGGTATTCTCTGGTGGACTGATGGATTGAAGCATTCGGTATCATTACTGGGCGGAGTCTTCACAATATTCCACGACGAAGGAAAAATTACAAAGGAAAACAATATCATGTCAGACCGTTTTTTCCCAGAACTGATTTTTAACTGGGCAGTGATTTGGTATGAAACACAATGGCAATAGACATCAGAAAACAGAGAATTTAATACAAACCCTCTTATGTGGAATTTTCAAGGGTCTCTTATGGAAGAAGGTATGGCAAGCAAAATGAGGGGGGGGGGCATGACCTTGAGGCCCAAGACCGGTAACAGAAACAGAACCAAATGACAACGAACCTGAATTCCTTCAACTAACCGCACTGTCACACAAACAGACTTTTCTGGAAAAACCTGGTGACGGATGCCAATACCTGATAGCCTGTCTATTACATTGGGCAATCAGAGTGGATCTCAATGAGGGGTTTCACAGTGGACTGACATATTAACATTGGCTGACTCTCTGACAGCCCAACTCTGCTTTACCTGGGCGCTGTGGAAGCAGAGAGTTCACTCATCAAAGTCACCTGAGGACTAGAGTGTCCAGCTCAAATGCTGCATTAATCGCCCGTTAGTTTTTATCTCACACACAGCCTGAATGGAATCAATAGGGTCTTTGTCACTACAACAAGAGAGATCTGCTAAATGTGGTGCCATGCATTTCTTGTGAGCTTTTCGCCCCTATTTTAATCCATGCTCCTGCGCAGTAGTTGAATCCCCGACCTGGCGCTGGTTACCTTAGGGAGCACCCTTCCTACTGTGCACACTGTAAGCACCGGGTAATTAACTTTCCTGAGAGGACTCTGAGACTGTGGGGCAAAAAGAAAAGTTAATCACAGTGATGTACAGCTCAGTACAGGAGAGGCGGAGCGAGCAACCGTGTTAACAGGCAGGTACAGTTACTGTGGCTCTGTACAAACAGAAGGGTCATCGACCATCCTGCCTGAGGCTGTTTGTTTAAACCAGCCTGTCTCGGTCCTGAACAGTGATCAGATCTCACCACGCCAAATTAAGCTAAGCAAGGGTTCTAGTGCATCCTGGGATTGTCCCAGCTGAATCTGCTCTCTTGAATTCATCCACTGAACCCTTACCACTGTCAGGATCTAAATTAAGAGGCTCTTTACACGGTCGGTCAGGTGGTGCATGAAAACAACGAATGGAACGGCTCTATGGGGAGCACAGATGTGAGTGCAAAAGAAAGAGAACCAGCTAGCATTGGTGGTGTTCTTCATCTGTCTTAAATCTATTGTCTTATGTCAGTGCAAGGAGAAGGGGGGGAAGGGTGCATTGTGACTCACCAATGTTGTCCATCCTGCATCATTCTGAAGCACCTAGTTCATTGAGAACGAAATAAGAATGTATGACACATGTAAGATGTGCTGGGATTGCCAGAGACAAACAAATCATAAACTTTGTGATATGATATGAATACAAATAGATAAACACATGTCAAATTTGGAGACTTACACCCAAGCAACATTGAAGAAATGTAGAACACATTACAAGACACAGTTGAAACAAAAACAAAATGAGAATGCTTTGCATGGTTCAACATTGAATGTACCTAGTCATGGTACGTGTGAGGATGTAGTACTAGTAAAAAAAAGCGGGATTAGCAAAGAAGATAGAAAAAAAAGGCTAACCTGTTCACATTAAAATGTTAATTAATTGCTATTCAATGTTTACTGAGGGCCTCAGTAACGCTAGTTTTTCTCTAATGACGCTTGTGTGTGGGACTGTGAGCTCTGAAAACAGCTTGATGTGAATGTGCTTTTGGGAAAGACAATGGGTGGCATTTGGTTGGGTAGTTAACCATTCCTGCACCCTGATAGCTATGTGGCTAGAGATAGCCCACTACTAGGCAAACGTTTTACACACAGCACTAGCTTGGTTCAATCATGTTACCGAAACGTCTCACCAAAGTAGGGTAGCCACTTTAGCCAATAAATAATATAGTAAAAAGGCTGCATGCGGAATAAGTGTCATATGGATAACAGCATAGTTATCAGTCTGAGTATGTATTTTGCCAACGCAACCATGGCTAACCACTATGCAGCGATGCTTATACTCAACTCCGAGTGGTAATACTACTAACGTTACTAGCTGAGACCACGCATAACCGAAGTTGGCCAACTAGTACTGTAATAGTAGTAGTAGTAGTAGTAGTAGTAGTAGTAGGCTACAAGGAAGCGTTGGTAACAGCTTTTTAGCTAACGTTAAAAGCTTGCTTTTAGTGCCTAAGTTGTTATACTAGGGGAAGTTAGCTAACAGTGGTTCAGTGAGAGAGGAGTGGCAATGGAATAGGGTTCAAATAAACGGCAACTAAGTGCAGTTTGTGGGTGTGCTACAACATATTGGTTCGGGGGTGTCATTTGTTTGATGTAATATTAATGCGACTAACGTAAGGCAAAAAAATAAAAGTTATTTAAACGTTACATGTTTAATGCAGTTCCTGTATTTTTACCTTTCTTCTTCTAGTTTCAGCAGTCCCACTCCAAACAAAGCATTGGTATATGACTCGTAGATTTTGTTTCCAATTATCCACTTTATAACCGTTCACATGGGGGCACCCGGCCGGACTCATGACAGTTGCAACATTCAATTTAACGTTAAGATGTTTTGGGGATGAAACGTGTCCAGTGGAATTAGCCAGCTAGCTTGTACTAGCTACTATCCATTACTGATATCCGTTTGGAATTGGGACATCCGAACCAAACATCCAAAATACGCTTCTTCTATCGGAAAAAAATATCTGGCTACGGTTTTCTTCTTTGTGTGGCTAGCTTGCAAACCAAACGTTTCTTGAAATTGCTAGCAAACAGCTACCTTACTAACAACTAACGTTAGCTAGGCAGCTAGCTGTGACTTTTTTTTTAATAGCTAGCATTAGCTATCACTGTTACTGTTTGACAGTTGCCTTTTTCGTGGCTCAGGCACTTCCACTCTAACGATTCGCCTTCTGTTTATAGCTGCTGCTACGACTAGCTTGCTAGGTTGTGCTTATTTCTACTAGCTTGGCAAATCCCGCCCAACTTACAACATGATTTGCCAACACAATGGAATTTCGTCACATCGTTGACTAGTAGATTTAGGCGCGCGCGTTTTGAGAGACAGCGTATACCGTGAGTTTGCAGTTTAACATTTTCGATTAACGTGCGAAACTCCGCCCTTCTATGTGAACCCTAAAAAAATCTGGCTTGTTCAATATTTTCGCATGAAGTCACTCCCTTTTGCAGCAAAAATGTTGTTTCAATTGGTGTGAGGGCAGGCAATGTTTTTAAAGGAGACGTTCTAGTTGTTTTCATCAATCAACTGACATATTGACAAAATCAAGTCCCGACTATTGCTCATAAATAAAAGGTGGACTTTTATTTGTATCTAGTATACAGATTGGAGCATATATCTGAATTGCATGAAAACGTAATTATTTGCAATGTTTGTTTAATGCCCAAGTGGACGAACGGTAAATGGTTCTCCTCTTGCTTTACTATCTGTAAGCGACTGTCACCTACTGGTCAAGGTAAGTATTGGTCATGGTAACTCACGGTCGAGAGCCTATTTGGTCAAATGATGAATTATGTGCGAATAATATGGTATCTATTGAAGAGCTACAATAAAGCAGTTACATTGATATAATTATTTATAATATTTTTTTCTCATAGAATAATCATGTAGCTGATTAAACAAAGTCGAAGTCTGTTTGTTTCAACATAAACGAAGCGCACTTAAACATCTTAAAACCCGTTTGTTCTTTTTTATGGTTGTTGTTTTGTTCTGTTGTTGTTCTGTTGTTGTTCTGTTGTTGTTCTGTTGTTTTGTTCTATCTCTAAAGGCCGAGTCTGTCAAATGAATAACTACACCATTGTTGGCCAGTGAGCCTGTTAACTTACAATTATGCTGTTGTGAATTGGTATATGAAAGATGGAGTATGTTGGGCAATAGTGTAGATTGGTATCTTTTGGGTTTATTGGAATCTATGCGCATAAATCTGCTGACTCTTTTTCCTTGTGGCACCTGTGTCTAACTCAGAAGCATAGCAAAACTATAACTGCAGGTTTGACATGTTTACAATAGATTTGACTTAAGATATGGTATATATCTTATATATATAAGAAAGCATAGGTTTATATTATGTGCTTGAACTTTGACTGTCAGAAAAACTATGTGAGCTACAGTGAACGAAGCACATATATAACTATAAACAGAAGAGGCTTATAAGTAGAAACTGATGAAAGCCTTCTTGTGTTCCCAGGTGTACTGGTAAGCATAGTACAGTCATTGGGCTGGACCCTGTATGCTTTAGAGTCTGGAAATGCTCAGTGTAAACTATATGATGATTTACCTGACGTACTTTTGAGAAAGTCGGAGACCAAATAGCAAAGGTTGCAGTGGAGAGGGGGCTGCTTTGGTGGGAGGAACACAAACTCCTCTGTTTCTCTTGCTTCTTTCTCTTGAGCAGCTAAAGTAGTCTTGTCGTAAGAAGATGCTACAGCAGTGGAGCAACAAGAAGGTCATCACCAACCAGAGGAGACGGCTATATCAGGCCAACGTGCTGCTTCAACAGACAGAAACCAAACCAGCAGAGAGGGAGGAAAAGATTAGGAACAAGGAGAGATGCAGAACGGAGAGTAGAAACTGTTCATCTGCTTATCTAATCCAAACTAAATGTATGTCGAACTAAAATCCTTTATGTATGGTATCTTGTATGTATTAAGTTACTAATACACTTAATTCAGCAAATTACTTCAACACAGCTACACAATAAAGTGAGCAGGTTATTGCCAATGTTGTCAAAGTCTTGAAAGGAGCATTACTCCCTAAAACAACAACAAATGCATTATTTCCCTCTTATTATAAACAACTGGACAAGTGAGAGAAGTTTCATAATGGTGTTCTATATTCCAAACACTGATATAGCGTTCTGGGAAAGCACAAACCAAAGTTGCCTTAAGTTGTTAATCAGCAAGTGTAGTTAAATGGCCACTTGGGGGCAGCACAAGTCGTCATATTGATATGACATGTAGTCTTTCCACTGAGGGGAGAGACATCTTTAGCCTACAACATAAAATTGCCCTATGCAGTGAAGTGTTTTATACTACCTAAAATAAAAATTGTACAGGCTTCACAATTATATCGATGTAATAAGTGAAAATGTTTTATTGTATTCTTGTATTTAAGTTTTATGCGCTACCGGAACACCTGACAGACTCAGGAGTTTAACCTCGTCCTATTATGTTACTATAATTGTCATGGAGCTCGGTCCAAAACATTTAGCTCTTAGCAAATTACGGGTAATTGGCTTTAATTTACCCAGTGGTGAAGGGTGCGAAGTGTAATAGTCAAAGGGGTCTGATAACAAGGAACACATAATCAGATATCTGGAAGTAATGCTCTTAGTCATTCCCTACTGCAAATGAGGTTAAACTGTTGTTTTTACACTTAAAAAAAGGCTACCAAGTCAAGTGAATATATGTACACAGCTTGGCATTTACACTATTCAGTTATATGCATTCTGTAAATCTTGCTTGATGAACTGTATTGTCCTCCATAACAGATTCTCCGATGGACATTTTTTTTTTTTTCTCAGACGCCAACCGCAGATTTAATTATCTATTGTCAATCAATTTTTAATGTGATGTGTAAATGTTTGTATAATTTATGTATGGTGGTATAAAAATAATCACCAAAAAGAATACTATTCCTGCTCATTGCTAATTGATTGTGTATGCCATAACATAATGTGTTGTAATTTGGTTGACAGAGTGCTAAAAAATGACATGTAGTTGTCAATCTGCATGCATTGCTTTGTGTATTTGGTAGTTATTGACCAATACCAACAAACTTGAGATTGAGTAAGAGAGTGAGGTCGGAAGGTTTAATATTACTTCCTAGAAGTTAATGATAAATCTGTGAAATCTAAAATGTCTCACCCGTAGGGTAACTACTGCCCCTCCGGTCTTAGTACAACATTTTGAACGATGCCATGCACAGAGAAATGTGGTTGGCAGCTATTGTTATTGTTAGTTTTACCTTACCGTGCACACAAATTAAGCAATTAGAGAACATCTCTCAAGTAAGGCATTCCTCTGTCTTATTATAAATGTCTCGATATATGTACTGTACTATTCTGAAGAGTGCTAATGCACACTATAGGAGAAGCCCAAAAGGCTGTCATGCTTGCAGTGAAGAGGGGCATGTCTTATAGCATTTGTATGCCCATATTCTTGAAAGTAGTTTCGTTCCTACTTACTGCTGACCATTCAGATTCAAGATTTAAACACAAAATACAGTGCAAAGCTCTCAAAAAGAAAAAAACACAGGTGGGGAAAACTTTAATTACACGTTATAGAAAGTTCTGGTACTGAAGTATGAGTCACACATTAAGATTAATGGATGTCACTTCAAGTCAAAAACACAAACCTTGATTTAAGGTCCCTTATGGATTGGATTGAAAGCACTGTTGTAAGAGTTGCCAATTCTGACTCACTGGAGTTGTGGAACAATTTTCTACTTAATCTTGTCTAAAGATAACAAGTGTTTGTCAGAATTACAAGATTATGTGAACCCATTATCTGAAACACATTTTTGACAGTATACTGGAACGAGGATATTTTGGTCTGAGAACATGGAAGGCATTGGCTAGCCACAAAGAAACGAAACTTTGTGTCTAGCATGAACATGCTTATGTGCTGTGTCATTTAAAGTATCTTGTACTTTATAATCATCTGATTTTAGTAAGGGAACCCTTTATAAAACACTGTGAATGCATTGTTCCCGTGTTGCCTTCAAGGTTCAGAATGTTCCTTTTTTCTGAATCGGATTGCGCATAACACCCCGTATACATTCACAGAACAATACCCTTCATCCCATCCTACAATGTGTATCTCTCTCTGTCTTCTAAGAATTGTGAAGGCCATTGTTTGCTCGAGGGGGATATTGGTGCAGTTTTCCCTCAAGCAGTAAATAGGTCATAGATGGGGAACTATGGACCAGTTTAGTTTTATGAGACGGGGAACCGAAGAGTAAAATGTTAATGCTGGTGCATATATGGACTCTGCACACATCTCCCATCACACTCCCACAAAAACTACAAACAGTGATGCTTGCTCATTAACACGCATACACTAACACACACACACACACACATTTCCTACCCAGGATGTTGCGTACACACACATGTGAAGACACCCTCGACCGCTTAAAGTGCTTACCTATGCAAACAGTCTGGCTTTTTTTTCATGGCTGGATCCGAATTGGTGATTTATCTCTTATCTGAACATTCAGTGATTAGACACACACACACACACACACACACTACCCACACATGTTTACTCAAAGACTCCCGGTTTAATTTTCAGCAATAACACCAGCTGTAAATATGCCACCAAATAAACCTTAGCCTAAGCCTAAAACAAGCGGCTGCATGCCGTCTATGGAAGTAACATAGGGTCATTTGATTACAGTATAAAAGCAACTCTAAATCCTGTGGCTTATATCTTGGTCTCTTTGTAAGTGGCCTTGAAAACATGATCATGCAAACAGATTGTATGCCTCCCATCAAGGAGCCACAGGAAATGCATTTCATTTTTTGAGGACATTAGGACATTCATTCAGGCTAGGTCACAGTGTGGCAGTGCTCACAATGGGAGCTTTGAATCCATGGGAGGCAGAGGAAGACTACGCATAAGAAAGCCAACAAAAGCATATCGGTCTGTTTGTATATCAGAGGTCAAGGTCTGGAGAGTCTGCCGTGGGTTTGAGCAAAGGGCTCTGAGACGTCAAGCCCAAGTGTCCGATCGTTGAACAGTCACCCAAGGCTAGCACAGGAAAGATAGTGCCTAAAATGACACATTATACCGGCTTGTCTCCAAGCTCCATGAATGATCTACGGGGTATATATCAGCAGAACCGCGGGATTATAACTTGCCTGTTCACTGTGTTACAGAGCGGAAGCCCATGGTGGATAAGTACGTATTTGAGTTGATAGGTAACACAGCCTTTGTGGCTGGTTAGAGATTAACAGAGAATTTAGGCAGGAGTCCCTCCTATTGTCTGCAAATTAGCTCAAATCATTTCACACAGACAATGCTCCTTAACAGAATTAAGCCAAATATGCCCGGCATGAAGATCACCTCAAAATAAATCCTGGACAATGGCATTAAAACATGCACAGGTGATTTTTAGAGGGACAATATACACCTAAATAATTCAGAAGTGGAATTTTCCTCCCAGCATATGTATCTGGGAAGCGATGTACTCTGTGTGGGAGAGTTGCTAAAGAGATTGTGAAGTTCAGGAGGGCTAAGGGATCATAGAGTGAGTCACTAATGCTACAGGTCACCTGGACTGCTCTCTAGGGCAGGGTGTACATTGAGGGCTGCCTACTGGCATAGACACTCTCTTGCAAAAAAAATTTCCACCCCCACCCCGCCATACACACACACACACACACACACACACACACACACACACACACACACACACACACATGCAGGACAGCATCACACACAAATTACTTGACTCAATATTCATCAGAAAGTAATGTAATAGTAGAACAAATCGAAATGAACCGTTTTTTCATCTGGTAATTAGACTGGGAGCTCTAGGAGAAATGATTGTACTCAGTGATATCCCATCGAATAGGTTAGAGTAGACTTTCACAGAAAATGTATTACACGAGAAGAGCTTGTGACTCACATGGTGTACAACTTTATTAAGGGCAAACAAATTGTGAGAAATGCCCCTCCATCTTGAAATAAGCCGTCGTCCTTGGCTTTACAGAGTGGTGCAGCATGTCCTTGTTTTTATCTCAAACGTTATTCCTCTTCCAGAGAAAAAAATCATTGGGACGGAGGGATCATCAAATGCGTAATAGACAGCTCCAATGACAGATTATCCCTGACTTCAAATGAAAAAGGCAAGCCCTAAGATTAGATCCAGCTTATGTAGCTGAAAACTGTTTGCATCCAGAATGCTGTGTGCCAGAAACAAAAAAACTTGATGACGCATCCCCAGTCTGCTGTAGCGGTCCCAGCATGTCATGGGGGGATGCTGGCTGGAGAAAGGGAACCCACTGGGGGAGCATTACCGGGAGGCTGGGAAGGAAAGCAATTCAGTGTTGCTCCAGAACCCACACAGGGCACTACTGTCTGAGCACTGACAGGAAGATTGTGCTACAGATGCCAATGACACATTGGCTGTTTCACTTCTGGACTGCTGGATCATTTTGGTGGGTGAACAGAGGGCCCTCCAGTCGATGGTCTGTTCTGTGAATAACCATTAAGAGGTTCCATGCTTTTTGGGGGGAATGTCCTATCTGGATTGTGCTTAATGGTGCTTTGCAGCTGCTCCAAAAACTTTTGAATTCTTAATTGTGTTTTTCTATTTTACTATATGAAACTGAGCTTAAACAGTTAAACATGTATTTATTTGTTTAACTGGGTAAATGTATGTATATAAATAAGAATATGATATAATTTTATTGATCATCTTTAGATCATGTACAAATTGTCATTTGAATGTCAGGGAAATCGCCCTTTTCAAAGAGTTATTATTTATACATTTCTCAAAAGAAGTCAATTGGAACAAAGAATAATTAAGACATTGATACAATAGGAAAGTAGTTAAAGTGCCCCTGGTTGTAAAATGCTCAGACTCATCCTCACCACATTGTGTTACCCTAAACAGCATCCTCTAAAACTAACAAAAGCCAAGGACAGGGATGCTCACCAAAGGACTTGGTGTCCTCACTCAAAAGCTATGCAATGCAGCCCTATATAAACAAACAGATCCATAAAAATCACGCTCTCATCTGTTGTCCGTCCTTCCACGAGCCACCTCACTAGCAGCGGGAACATCTGTGTAAACCTCCCAGACAGGCAGCCTCAGCCGGTCCGGTTCAGCTCCAACTGGCCTCTCCCACACGTCACCATGTGAGGCCGGTGACGCGCCCATGCAGGCCATGGGATGTTACAGGGGAGAGGACCCAGTGAAGGGGACAGGCTACCTCACACAGGCTGGCAGCTGGCAGCAAAGCCAGGCCAGCGATTGGTGGCTCTCCACAGGAGTCCTGACGTGACAGGCTTCCTCACATCTGGTCTAAACTGGTCATGACAGGCTTGAAGGGCTCATCTGTGCCTTTGTGGAATCGGTGGGGAGTGTGGAAACTGTCAAAGATGAGTGTTGGATTGAGCTGTTGTCAGGATCGGCAAGAGCTCTGGATTGAAACACTTGTTTGGCATCATAAATCAAAGCTCTTCGATGTGTTGTTCAGCGGTTTCATTTATGAATATAGGAATGCTTTTTTTCCTCTTTCTTTTTTTTTACAGAATAATTATGCTAATGTTATTGTGATAGTTGCTTCGCAATTATTGTTAATCAAATTCTATAAATTACTAATTTTCTAAATAAAAGAGAGCTACATTTTCCCTAAATAAACTAGTTAAAGTTTTACAATTCAACATTGTACAATGCATTCTTAATTTAGTCTTCTCTATTTTCACCTAGAGGAATGTGTCTGCTTTTAAAAACTCCTTTTATACATCAGCCACGTTGAAACGGGATACCCCGTGCAGCAATGTAGGGTGTTATAGAATGGTAAACAGCATTTGTCCTGCTTTTTTGTGAATAGAAATGTATTTTCAACACATATTGCCAAATGAATGAGACCTCAGACACACAAATTACAAAACAATAAGAGCACACAACCATATCAACTTGACAATGGAACTCGGACAGCTGGGACTCCTCCCCCATGGAGAGGCAGGTGTCTTGTAGACCGGGATCTAACGAGGGTTTGCCAGGCACGTGCTGAGCGCGGGCAGGCAGGGTGTGGGAACAGGGCAAGTTCAGTCCGTGGAGAGAGTGTCTTACAGAGGGGAGCCCAAAGTGCTGAATGAGGGGCAGATGGTGGAGGAGAAGCAGCAGGTGCCCTCGTGAACTTGGTTCTGATGCATGCATTTCAACTGTTGGTTGGAGGAAATTGCATGATGGGATGATGAACAGGCATAGTAGGATTGTCATATCTACACTCGCTCCAGTTCTTTGAGAGGGATGAACACATACAGTGACATTCAATGCATTCGGGGCTCTATTTTTTTCTCTGTGCTTTTGTTAGTCAGAGAATCACCTACCCTTACAGATGTAACTGCCCAACCACTTTGCTGATTGCCTAGCCCTAGAAGTACAATGACAACATTAAAGAAAGAATAATAATGACATAAAGTGCAGCTACCTAGGATAACCACTTAGTAATACCAGCGTCCCCCTTTTCCTAGAAACAGTGGCAGAATTCACTGAATGATAATTGAATGATTACACCCATTTGAAACTGTTTCACATTTGGTTCCATTAGTTATTATAATTATGGATTTGTCAGACCAATCACACTCTAAACCCAACAACCCTTTTGAAATCACAAATCAGACCCATTTTGAAAATGGTAACATGCTGCTGTGGACACATGTGACCAGAAAAAGAATATACATTGTGTTGTAGGTTTGTCAACAACTTGTTCTCCCTCAAAATAAATATATTGCTTTGAAATTAATATGACCTTTTCCGGCAATAGAATAAGTACAATTCACACATTAGCTTTCAAAAGTCTTCCATATGTTAAAGAGAAAGGCATTTTCAGTTCTCTTGCAAATTAACATATTCTCAAAGGTCATGGTGATGCAAGCATGCAGTCTAGAGGTCAATTAAATCTCCCAGTACGACATGTGTTGTAGAGGACCCCCAATCTAAATGCACACAAGCTGTTCCATCTTACAATAGTGCCGCAATCATCTAGGCCTATAACTCATCAAGGTGCAGGCCGAAAAAACTCTGAGCAAGACAAAAAACCCTGCCGACCTTTTACTGCATTTTTATCTTCTGTGCTAAAGAAATGTGTCATTATTTCCCCCCATCACTTCCTGTTTCACAGCACAGCATGGACGATGTTGAGGGACACACAGCGGAAGTTATTTCCTCCCATCACTTCCTGTTTCACAGCACAGCATAGAGGATGTTGAGGGACACACAGCGGAAGTTATTTCCTCCCATCACTTCCTGTTTCACAGCACAGCATAGAGGATGTTGA
>JAVQIZ010128148.1:0-10798 GCA_036023535.2 Galaxias brevipinnis | reverse complement strand
CATTAGGAAAACCCAGGCCAGGTCACGACAGAAAAGGATGAGAGTCCAGTATGGACGGCCCCTGCTGTCGCTCTACCAGGCCAGCCCATTTAAGAATGTCTTGACAACCGAATACTTCTGTAAATTGAAATAAACAGAAACTAAACAGATTCTATATTGTGTGAGAAATTTTTTGTATTTGGTCAAATTTTTATCTTAATTTGACAGGCCTCCCAAAGTGACTTGGCAATTCTTTGGTATGACGGCAATGTTCTTTCCAAAAAGCTATTATTAATTGTAGAATTAGTAAAAAAACGTTGACGTCATAACCAAAATCCCTCAATTCTAGACTGAGCTACATACAGTAGCACTGAATGTCTCAGTTACAATTTGAATGGGCATGTATATTGATATTGTAAAAATCGACCTGTTATCTAAAATATTTGTGTGTCCTCTCTTAAAAAAGGGAGATTAAAAGCAGATTTCAAAATCTTGGGACTTTTCTTATTTACCATTGTCAGGTTATAAATGCCAATTTTAAAACGTAGGGATCACTAAGTTCATGGGCATTTGCCTTTCTTGCTTCCACAGCTTCTATTGCTTTGTGAACTTCATGCACAGTAAAATGTAAAAAGCCAAAGAGAAGAACATCATTCATAGCAACATCAGAACAGGGTCTCAAATGTACAGAGTAGGATAACTCAAACAAAGAAGTTCCATAAACATTTGGAACACATAGTAGCTCTATGGCATATTTATAAATCCTTCAATATATCCTTCAGTAAATAAATCCTTAAATAAAATAAATTCAATAAAATAAACAATACATTATTCAATACACATTTGATGTATTTATTGATGGATATATGTAGATTTTTTTTGATGTATTTATGTATGTATTCGTTTATTGAAGGATATATTTATGTATTTATATTTATTTATGTATTTCTTGATCCACCCGCTTGCCCAGCGCAACGTGTGGCATCGCGAGACTACCCATTTATTGACCCATGTCCAGAGCCATATAGACTCTCTTTATTATAATAATAGACATTCCTACTTAATTTTGAATAATTATGCCTTTCCATCCTGTTTCGACATGGGCAAAGCCATAGATATACATACACAGATCCCTCGAAGGCCGCTGCTATATATCGCAGCTATGCGTCTGCATGTCCGTCATCTTGGACCGGGCAAGATCCGCGGGTAGGCAAATACAATGTGTATTTAGAGAAGGCAACAAAGCAGACACAATCAACTGTAACTTGCCTTATTCTGAACAGATTTTTATGAAATCTGTTTTGTTATAAAGCTGGGCAATTGAGCATGACAAGGGTTACTTCTTGGAATTAAATTCAGATACTGGGGGTGGATCTAATCAACTCTATGCCAACACATTAATCTTTTGAATAGCCACAACTTCCACGCAGGCTACAATTTATGAATAGGTGTGTAAATGATTTAGAATCAGATTTTGTGAGTTTTTTCAAAAATTTGGATATCTATATTGTATTGTATTATATATTATATTATATTGATCTTTGGTCATTTATTTATTATTAGGCTAATTCTCAGGCTCAACGTAAGAGAAGAACATCCAGTCAGTTCAGCCATACACCCCAAGATACATGTTAACTCCACTTCTGCAGGCTAGACAGTTGCCATTACACAAATGATGCCACAAATAGATTTCAAAATATTTAATTTTCATCTTCAATAATTCACTTCCGACACTGGCATATGCAATATACTACTATAAAATAATAGTATAATAAAGTGCAATATAATATAATAGTATAATATAATATAATAGGCCTACTATAACATAAAAATACCACAATACAATAATATAATACAATGCCTCTGTCAAGTGTGTGAGACCATTGTTCAGAATCAGACATACAAAAATAATTGGGCTCAAGAGCAACTAGGTATGACGCAAGTCAAAGTTCCCTGTCTTGGACAAACTCGATTCCTCTTCATCTCACACTTATCAGCAACATGTGAACACTTTAATTAATAAAACCATTAAATCTAAAGCAAAACAAACAAAATAAAAAATACATAAAAAGTTGCAATACTGGCAAATGCAATACACAATAACAATACTTCAGTTTTATATTTGTTGACCAATAAAGTGAACTAGCCATTCTTATTTAATTGTCACAATTATTCCACCAGATGTGGAAGTTTCTGACAACTAATGACACGATGCAAAAGTGATTGTCAGATGGCTCAAGCTTTCCTTAGTTCATGATCTTTGGTGAATCTTTTACAAAAACAAGGCCATCTCAAAATTACTTTTGGCATAGCTGAATGGTGCAGCCAGCAGCACACATATGGTTTACTAGACCTAGCTAATTTAGGCGATTGTGTTTAATCACATGAGCACTAAACACATTCCAGCTGTTAATTTTCTATAAAGTAAATTAACCATAGAATTAGTTCAGTTAAGTAAATTCCACGTTTACCCCTAACGTTGCCCTTCAACAATTATCCAGTAATGTTTTCGTTAGGTAGGCATCATCACAACGATATCAGGTAATTTTCAGAATAGTTTGAAGCAATATTCCACGCTCACTAACTCACATAACAGTAAAATACAATAACATTGTCACTTGTTAAAAGTTATCCAGTGATGCCTGTTTTTAACGTTTCGCCTATTTGCACAACCAAACGCTGCACATGCCACTGCCAATAGCATTGTTTCAAGCGGGTTACCTTGCTCAACTCTTGACTGTTGCCCGCGGGTTCCATGGGCAGAGCAGTCGTCTTTTTCAACGGCTCTGCCCATATCGAAACAGGAAACGCATAATTATTCAAATGTTTTATTTCCAGTTTCGAAATGACTTACAATTTTCTAATTGGGCATTTAGCAATACCAACAAATGATGTTTGTGTGTTATATTAATATGAAACAGTAGATATACAAACATACATTCATTATGAAATACAAAAAAAATCAAGGTCACTTGATCGCTAGATGACGTTACGTCGAAAGTGCTGAAGTAAACATGTGAAGGAAAAGGTTATGAAAATTATAATCATTTATAGATTACAATTTACAAATGTATTTATTTAGTATTTGAGTGGATAACCAACAAACGCATTTTATTTTCCTTTTTGCTGTATGAACTAAAATGAACATAGGCATTATTGGTGAATCTATCGTTTCTTTTTACAAATGCGTTTACGTACTGCACGCTCATAGTTCATCATGGCGGCTTCCATGGACAGCAGCGATGCGACTGTCTCAGGCTCTCAAACCGCAGCCTCGGCTGGCCCGACTGTTGATAATCAACAATTTCAATATAGTATGCTCTTGGAACACCTTATCGGGGAAAAGAGGCCTATCAAAGACCTTAACCCAACCGTTATGGGGGGATTGCCGGTGCCCTACAAAACTGAGGACCAGAAGAGGATAGAACGGGCAATGGAAAGCTGCGCCTTCAAGGCAGTTCTCGCATGTGTTGGAGGTAGGAACTCAACATGCATTTAAAGCTGTTTGGTATAATTGTAGTGGATTTGGCTTTAATTAGCGCACTCCTTTGTGTTCAACAGTGTGTATTGTCTATAAGCCCTCAGCAGCACTGTGTTTGGGAATGTCATTGACAGTTGACAGTGCTGAAGACGTATCTTAGTTCAGAACCTCTTGGAGTTCGGTCCCTATGTTTTTGTGGGCTTGTCCACACCTTTAATAATCCACTATGTAGACTAGTAACATGGCAACAATTGTGTGTAAATGTGTGTCCTCAAGTATTATGTAAAGACATTTGGGGCACAGCTTTCTCTTTGGAAGCAATCTTCTGTGACTACCTGAACCATTAATTTAAATCCTGAAGAACGTCCTGATTATTTCTATATGGTAATGTTACTAACGTCTACTTTTAGATTAGCCATGTACAGACTGTAGTTCATGAATGTATGACTCACAGTATAGTCCTGTGTAGTTTGATATGAAATGAAGAGAAAAATATGCAGCTGTAACAGGATGCCATATATAAACTAATTCATGTTATTTTTTTCCCTGTGTAGGGTTTGTCCTTGGAGGAGCTTTTGGTGTTTTCACTGCAGGCATTGACACTAATGTTGGATTTGACCCCAAAGACCCCATGAGAACCCCAACAGCCAAAGAGGTTTTAAAAGACATGGGCCAGAGGGGAATGTCATACGCCAAGAACTTTGCCATCGTGGGAGCCATGTTCTCGTGCACTGAGTGCATTATTGAATCAGTATGCTGATAATTTTACATTCAATCTATAGTACTTGTTTTGTAGTAGTTCAACTTTTTTGGTTTGAAGTAGTAGATCAGTATTTGATAGGTTTCTCAAAAAATATTTTGGAATACTCATTTGAATGCACTAGTCCATACGTACACCTTTATGAGCTGGGCAGCAACATACAGCACTTGACACTTTGCTTTTGATGTTGTCCCATAACACCCAAACACTTACTGAAGTTCTGTCAAACTAATTGTAAATATTTCTACTGTCCCACAGTGACATCTTGTGGTGTAATAATATAGTCTTGTATAATGATTACGTTTATTCATAAGCATGTAGCAGGGCTCCAGACTGCCACCAAAAATCTGTCCACTGCCACAATAAAAGGTTATTGGTGGCAGTGCTGCCACTTGATTTTCGGTGGTGTTTTTTAATTGCTTTTAATTATTATTGTTAATATTTGATGGTTGATTTTGTTTGATTATTTATTATCTTCTTTTGAAGTACCCACTGGTAGCATTTATTTCTGTCTCTCGAGTGGTATAGTTTACCAAAGCACCAATATTACCTTAAAAAAATAAAATAAAATTAGTACATTGATTTGGTATAAAATACCCCAAAAAAAAGCTGCCACCAGTGTCTGTACTACTGCCACTAACTGAAAACCTTAGTGGCAGCACTGCCACCATTTTAAAATGTTAGTCTGGAGCCCTGTGTAGAGGGTGTAGTGCAAACTGTATTGTCAGACATTGTTGTGATATCTGCTCATGATTTATAATCCAGCTAAGCCAATCTGTGCTCAAGGTCACCCAATACAATTCTGTTTCCCAATCACCTTGATGACCTCTGTATCTTGTGTGTTACAGCACAGAGGCCAGTCAGACTGGAAGAATGCAGTTTACAGTGGTTGTGTTACTGGGGGAGCGATTGGATTCCGTGGTAAATTATGTTATCTATACACGTTTGTATTTTTGACACCATGTGCTTTAATCATAATTCTCATATTGATTCATGTGATTTATTTTTTTCCAGCTGGATTGAAGGCTGGTGTGCTGGGATGCGGAGGCTTTGCTGCTTTCTCAGCTGCAATCGAGTATTACCTCCGATGAGTGAATTGACCCCTTGCCTCTGGGGGATGACTGATTCACTGTACGGCCCAGAGAATGAAACACCCTGGAACCCTAGGGTTTTTCAGTGGAGAGCGACCCTTGTGAACATTGCTGCACAGATGAAATGTCCGAACATAAGGACTTTTGATAATTTTGAATGAAAAACATTCTTTGTCATCCTGTGCAAAAAGTTACTTTGTCAGGAGGTCCTATTTTGGGTGTCTGGTTGTGTCATCTTGCTTATACTCTTTTGTGATCAGTTAATCACAGATATTTTTCCTACCCCTGAATACTTTCTACGGTGGTAATGATGGACCAATGTGAAGTCCTCTCTCATGGATCCTTTGCCTCAGTCTGGAGGTGTGTGGGTTACACGTTACACTTTGGTCCTGGCAAAGTTGGTGCCTGGGTTGGAAAGCACTATGACAAATAGCTATATATCCATGTAGGTAAATTAATTGTAATAGGTAGTGTATCAAAAAATGTTTTCTGTTTAGGTTAATATACAATAACTGAATGCCACAAGGGAATGTGAGATACCCATTTACTGTTGTGTCTTGTCTGCTACATTAAGTTAAATACATGCTGCACCATTTTAAAGTAACTTTGAAAAATGAGAACTGTTTTGGTACACTTTTATTTATTTTACTAAAAAAGAAAAAAGTTCACATGTACATTTACCCTTGTTAATACAGTATACTCAAATTCTTCTCAAAAGAAGTAAAATACAACATGTTTTGATTTTCTTTTAATCTTATATTAAAAATATCAAATATTACTCATCTAACAGTGCTTATTTTAAGATATGTTGCAGGTTTGATAGCAGAAAGGTTAGATTTGTCCAGCATTGATGGGGCTTTGCCAGTGTAGCGTGACACAAACTAGCAGTGACAGCCAACCTTTGTGTTACCCAGCCTGGTCTGATTGACAAGCTGAACATGCAATGAGGGCAACTACACAAATCATCCCATAGATTATACTAGCGTCATAAAGACACCTGGACCAGGCCTGCAATGGAATGACAACAAAAGCCAGTTGCTTTACTTTTTTTCTCATCTATAACCCTCATAATCACAGTGCCCCGCTTACTTTCAAAAGTGATACAGAATCAAGCATCAGAATTTACACTTCTAGTTCCTGTGATTGCTATGGTACAGCTCAGCAAGCCACGGCTGTTCATGGAAATATGAAACAAAAATAATATCACTACCTGAAAAAACTTCAAACAATGGACTCCTTGGAGCATTTCTCTAGTTGTACTGGACTGTACAGGCACAAGTAATATATATATTTATATATTTATAATAAATAGGGCAAATTTGGCCAAGATTCCCAGAGGGGAGGGCTGTACTGTAGTCTTTCCACACAAAAAGAAATGTGGCCATGGGTATTCGCTGAGGTGGCCTATTGACGGCTTGCTAAGTCCAGCGTGCTGTAGACACACAATCTCTACCGTGCATGTACACCCTCACATACATACACACAGCCCTCCTCCATCACATGCACAAAGCCAGAGCCAAAAATAAAGAACAAATAAAAACAACTACTTAACAAATCGATATTTATAAAATATGTGAATGCCCTTTTTTCTGGAATGCCTCTGAACAGAAAAAAAGAGAAATGACAAAGTCGGGGGTGAGCTGAGCAGTTCTGGGATCATAGAACTAGTGTCTGGAGGGCTCGCCAGACGACCCCCGGATAACCCGCGGGCATCGCACCAGAGCCTGACCCCTGACCCTTAGTTGTTTGCTCTTCGGGCCCAGTCGGCAGTTTGTCTGCGTCAGTCTGCACGTGTGATTTTGTTTGCCAGCGCTGGGTGGAGGGGTCAGAGGGGTGAGGGTTTTTCTGCTCCCTCCATCATTCTTGCTCTTCTCCAGAGATGGAAGTACTGCGGGGCCACAGCTCTCCTCATACAAACAGGACACAAGACAGGGGGGCTACAGGACAGGTGGTGTTTGGGGTAAGGGACACTGTGGATCTCTCCTCTCCCCCTTTAGTTGTAGGATCCGTCTCTCGTCATAGGGGGGGGGGGACTGTACAGTAGAGAGGAGCTGGCTGCTTCGGATAGAGGCGGGAGAGAGGAGGCGTCGGGCTCAGTCTCTCGGACTCTCTCTGGCGCTCCGGGCCGCTCTACACGTCGGGGGTGAAGTAGAGCGTGTTACGCTTCAGCTCGGCAAAGGAGATGGGGGGGTGCTGCAGGTAGTACAGCAGCACCTGGACCTGGGGGAAGACACGAGGGCACGTTGAGAATTACTCCACCACAGACACAGACAGGGGCAGCGACGGGGGAAACACGCACTGCCATCATTATCGGTTTGCTACACTAGCTGATCCCAGTGAGACTTCTCTCATTTTGGTGAGGTTATTATTAGGAATAGTTAACTAGGTAAATGTGTACGTCTCCTCACTGAACGCTCGCGTATTTTTAAAGCCGTGGTGCAGTGTGTGCCCATTGCTGCATACACACTCACACACTGGAAGCAGACTGTACAGTACAGTGCAGTACAACGCACCAATAACAGCATTTACATATTATGGGGACGGTGCCTTCCGATTCTGATGCTGGCTACAGTATAGTTTTGAGAGGATATGTTAGGTTATGAAGTGCCTTGGGAAACATCTTCATTCCTCTGTGTACATATCTGCTAAACATCTGGAGCTTCTTCATTAATCCTCAGCAAAGCCAAACAGCCTCCTGTCTTCACCGTTTGAGGGAAACATGGCGTCTACATGTTCCTGTTTGGTCATTTAATGATGATGAACTGTGGTGACTGTTTACAATGGGCAGAATAACGTGTGTGTGTGTGTGGACAGGAAGCCGTATCTCCAAGCCCTGGGCAGAGATCCACGAGGGGACTGAAACCTCAAGCCTAAACACAGCTGGTGGTATGGGTCACACAGCTACGTGGGAACTGGGCACACACACACGCACGCACGCACGCACGCACACACACGGAAATGGTTGAAGTACCTGTGCCATGACGTCGTGGGACCAGATGTCGGAGGCCTGCGTGATGTGGGCCTTGGAGATCTCCGACTCGGAGGGCCGCAGCAGGGTGGGGCCGAAGACGGTGGCCAGGTTGTGGAGGGACATCTTGTTGATGGGCTCTTTGTCGGCCACCCTGGGGAACCACACCACAGACACGGACACAGTCAGACTGACCCACAGCACAGGGCCCACCCTGGGGTAACACTGCAGGACGATGCTAAAACACCCTGCTGATAGAGCACACTAACAGCAGGGGGATGAACCAACTGGACGTAGAATGCTTTTATGTGTGTGGCCTGTAGATGTTAAATCTACCCGAAAAGTTCTGAAAACGTGCACACAAATACCTACGAGGGATATAAAAGCATCCTTCACAGAAAAACACTCACACAATGACCAAATAAAAAACAAATTGAATTAAATTGGTACAGATATTGATGTCAGGAAATATCAATTTAGGCTAGGCCTGTGCAATTCAGTCAAAACTAGTCAAAAAAGCATAGCAACCTAAGTGATGAATGAGTACATGGACAAAAAAAGTGTCCGATATTAATAGTATATATTAGCCTAATATATGACGACTTCTGTGTACGCACAAGTCATTTGGCTGGGGCTCATATGAGGCAAGGAGGTAAAAACATTACTATTACAGTACCACACGTGTAATTTATGCCAGCGGCCAGAAGGTGTCCTCGTTGTGCTGTGCTGTCCTGACTTGGCTAAGAGTTACATAAAGGAGCAACCGAGATTCCATGAATAAGGAGGGTGATTTCTGACACACAGAGAGCATTGGGCTAGACTACCTGACATCTTAGATCTCCAAAGGCTAAGAGCGTGGGCTCTATGCACACTGTTTAAGTCAACTATTAAGGAATACACTGGACTGTGCATATTCCATCCCAATGAATCACTCACACATCAAAGATAAACAACACTCTGATTCTTTAGTATGTGTGGGAGTTATGCTGCATGTCGCTGAAATGGACAATCAATATATAACGGTCACTATGTGCTTTACTATGACTAGCGGAAGTACAAAGTGACAAAAAATGGCCAAAATGTTAAAGAGCAACATAAATCGTGATCTACTGATGTAAATAACTGCCCAGCATGAAGATATGGGCTGGTCATACGTTGATGTGGCAATGAAAATGGTTTAGGAGTGAGAAAGCAGAAGTCTGGCCTGGGGGCATCTTGCTTGCTTTCATTGACCTCGAATGAACTCTGGCTCTCACACAGAGAGGACCGGGCAGCTCAAGCCTATTAAACATGAATCTTATTGAATAAAGATACCCTGTTTGCAGTTCTCCGGCCGTCCCTGCCTCTCCTTCGTGTGTCGGACATGCATCATGTAGGGTGACGGGAGAAAAGGAACTGTGCTCTGAGATCCCACGGGCAGACAGTCTCACTGAATGGCTGACCTGTACCCAGTGGACCTCTCTAGAGTTGATTCGGTACAGTGGCCTCTAATGGAAGGCGGTTCTGCAGGCGGCCTCACTATGTGCTGTGCTACGAGGCTTAAGGAGCCCTCCTAGACGGACACGTGGTCACAGCTAGACGCCCACAGCATCTTAGATATAAACGTCTTTATTTAAAGGTCAGTCAGTGGCCTATCCTATAGAGGCAGCCCGTCTCCTGACCACAGGCAAAGTGAATGTCTGGCTCTGTAGGTCAGACCACAGCTTTATAGTAGGGGGACTAGTCCATGGCTCTGCATCCAGCTCCACACCACCATCCACACACTATATTAGCCTACCTGATCAGAACAGCCAAATGTTGGGTTTTTTCTAGACATGGTGACTGTGTGTGTGTGTGTGTGTGTGTGTGTGTGTGTGTGTGTACCTCTTGAGGTGCTCCAGCAGCGTGAGGAAGGTGATGAGGTTGGGGTCAGGCAGGGAGCGCAGCAGGTGCATCATGCAGTTCTCCTTGGCTGCCGGGTCGGACAGCGCTGTGGGGGAGGAGGAGGAAGAGGAGGAGGGTTAGGAAGCTCACTGGCTGCTGGGGGTGAGGAGAAACCACCCACCCAACAGTCCCAGGGGCTATAGGCTGAACGGTACCCACCTATGCCCTCCATGAAGGCGGGGTACAGCCGGTCGGTGAGCAGGGGCTCGGGCAGCTCGCGGAAGTACAGCTTCAGCGTCCCCGCGATGGCATTGATGTCCATGTCGCTGAGCATCATCAGGATGTCTTTGGTATCTGTGAGAGTGACAGAGAGGAGGCACTGAGGATCCTCGACAGACCACACGGCAGACATTACAGTGTGAGCACATTATCAGACTATCACCAGGAATGATCCGGCGGCAGTGAGAGCCGAGGGGAGGGGGGTGATGCTGGGGCTGGGATGGGGCCGGGAGCGGGGAGGGGAGGTCGAGGGGCCGAGGAGGAGCCAGCCAGCCAGCTAACAGCTGGGGACGCTCAGTCCTCCTCCTCTGGTCCCTGTGACCGGCCTCCCCCATCACTCACTCACTCACTCACTCACTCACACACTCACACACACA
>JAVQIZ010128143.1:5000-10647 GCA_036023535.2 Galaxias brevipinnis | reverse complement strand
GTCATAGGGAGGCTTTTGGGGAGGGGTCATAGGGAGGCTTTTGGGGAGGGGTCATAGGGAGGCTTTTTGGGGAGGGGTCATAGGGAGGCTTTTGGGGAGGGGTCATAGGGAGGCTTTTTGGGGGGTGTTATAGCGGGATGTAGCGTTTTAGGGGAGATTTTGTGTTTAGGTCGATGTGGTTGTAATTGTGTTTTCAGGGGTAATCTATCCTTCAAAAAGACAGATGTTAGGGTAAATCTGAACTCTTTGTCGAGGAGTTAAAGCGGTTCTTGTTTTTTCATGTCCCCTCCCCCCCGTCTTTCCTACCAGGTGACTACTGTAACCTCCCCCTCTACGTGAAGACAGACCCTTTCTTCCGGAAGCAGTCGAGCGGAGGCGGGGAGCACCATGACCCCTGTCCCGTGGTCCCACCCCGTGAGGCCTCCATCCGCGGCCTGGCCCAGCGGGCCTACCACACCCAGGGCCGCCACACCGCCATGGACTCAGCCAAGCAGCAGGCCCTGACCCTGGGCCACGCCGGCCTGGCCAGCCTCACCTCCTCCGGGCCCTCGTCCCTGGCCAGCGGGGGAGGGGGCGTGTGCTCCAGCGGGCCCAGCAGCTCCAGCTCCACCTCCCTCCCCCCGAGGACTCTCACCATGCCGGGGTCTTCGTCCGGTGCCGCCCAGAGCGCTGCCGCTGCCGCTGCTGCTACTGCCGCTGCTGCTGCCGCCGCCGGGGCCTCGGGGGGGGGCTCTTCTTCCTCCGGGGCCGGGGGAGTAGAGGCCGCCTTGGCCTCCTCTTCCTCCAGGATGGGGGGCTCCAGAGACTCCCTGCTGGAGAGCAGACTGAGAGAGAAGCAGCAGCAGAGTGCAGCGGGGGCCTATTCCAAGTCCTACACGCTGGTGTAAGACAGACAGACAGACAGACGGACGGACAGCCAACACCGAGGCCTAACTCTATGACGATGGTTTTTGATGTAACCCGCTTCTGAGCGAGAGGGGGCTGAGGTGGACACACAAACACACAGTGGACCCCTCCAGGACTGCTTTGCGTCAGGCAGAGGAGGCTGGTCAGGGCCCCGCCATAGGAAGGGGATTAGGGGGGGTGGGGGTGGGGGTGGGGGTGGGGGTGGGGGGTGGGGGGTGGGGGGGCTCCTTTCCACACAGTGGTTTGGCCTTGCTTTCTGCCTGTTCATCTTTTCCCTCCTTTTACTGTTTCTTTCTATAATTTTATCAACACAGATGGTGATTCTACTTACATTTTTCTCTTTCACATTATTGCTTTCATTCCTTCTTCTCTCATTCTTTCTTTTCTCTTCTCTTTGCACCAAATGCACTTCCTTTTGTTTGTTTGTTTGTTTATTTCTATATTTTTTCATGAATTCAGACCTTCAGATGAATCACATTGTCAAGAGTATGTTTTTTCAACACTCCCCCCAAATCTGTCTCGATGACTTTCTGCCATGTTTCTCTCACTGGCGTCAGGACAGAGCGTTGCCATTGGAAACCTGACGGACACCCAGTGGACACACTCCTAGGTGTGTCAGTTTCCACCTCGGGACAGAGTCCGTGTCGTCTTTCATGCATACCGATGGATGGCACAGTAGCGTGTGGCGTTCACTGATTGACTCTTTTTTAAACCGAGTACAAAAACAATGGGACAATTTTTATCTTTTCAGTTTTTCAGTTCCACAGACAAAACCTTCACAAGCCTGTGTGTGTGTGTGTGTGTGTGTGCGCGCATGCACACTTTGGTGTGTGGTGAGGTGTGGTGTTTGCGTGAGTGTTTGCGTGCGCACGTATAAGCATACATGTTTAAATATATATGTATACACATGTCTGACACACACACACCAGGGGTAATACGGGCCTTTTGGGATCGCCATGGATACTGATTCCTAAGGCTGACTCTTGCGTGGCCCACCCTCTCTGGCCACTGTCTACCTTAGCTGGGGTGGGGATTAGTGGGATTGGATTGTGATGTAGACATTATGACATCATGAATTGGACTCTTTGAACGACCAATAAGCGTTGCCTTGGAGACGAGGACACAGATGCAGGGACTGAAGAGAAACAGGGTTACATTGAGAGTTGGGAAACTATAACGGCCAGCAGAGAGGTTGATAGAAAAGACAACCTCTTCTCTCTTCTCTCACCCTCTTCTTATTTAGATTCTCTCTTTTCCCACTGTCTTCAAGAGGAAAAAGAAGATATCGATTTTGTTTCATCTGTCAACGACCCCTCTGTCCATGACCTGTGACCCCTGATACCCGTCCAGCCCCCTCCCCACGCCTATCTATCCATTCAGTCACACTGTGATCTGCACGCTCTGCTAGACACACACTCACCCACCTACTAGAAGAACGACAGACGAGCACACAAACATACCCAACCTGACAAACGTTGCAGAACACATATGTTGGTGTTTTAAAGCCATGTTGTTTAGTGCAGTTTGACTGTCATCGGAAAAAACATGAAGCAAAACTATTGGAAACATTAAGGTGTGTCAAAACAGTTGGTTGAAATTATATCATAATCAAAGATGTGTTTAGAAGTCAAACCCCCCGCCCGCAAGGATGACTTCAAATGAATTTGAACTTTGTGCATGGTAGCTTGTGTCTGTTTACTTTGCTTTACTTTTTGTTTCAGCTCATTCTTCTCCCAAAGCTTAGCACCATGACAAAGAACGTTCCAAAAAAAAACAGAGGTGCTCCGGTGGTTGCCATGGTAACATCAGGGCTCTCGCAATAGAAATAAAGGCAAAGATATAATGTTTGTTTTCAAAACTTATGTATATAAATATTTCTATTTAAATATCAAATATATGATAATTGAAAAACAGAGAAATATACAAAGCTGTTCTAATTGAAAATAAATATATATATATAAAAATATATATATTAAAAAGATCATCAGACAATCGCTCAGTATGAAAACATTGGCAAGATTTGAGGCGAGAGAAAGAGGAGGGAAGGTCCAAATCTAAACGGGTAAAACAACTAAGAAAGAGATGTTTGAGAGAGAAATGAACGTGTTGAGAACAGTGTCACAAACCTTTGGCACTTGAACCTCCTGTAAGTTTGCAAATAGTGTAGCTAGCTAGCAGCAGAATGGATAAGCACAGTAAGGTACAGTCTAGTGATGTGTGTTGACGTACGTAAATTGAAACGCCGAGTGAGAAGTGCAGGAAATGGGGTCGACCTTCGCGAAGGTTGCCCAGGGTAACTGTAGTTAGAGGAGGTGTGGTGCAAGGGTTAAAAAATCAAATAAAGAGAAAAGGAAGCTGTATAGGTGTGAGGTGTTGTGTCGTACCTTCCAAAGGTGGGCTCTCCATCTCAGCTTGGTAGCCTGACCGTATAACGTTATGAGACTGATTGGTGGACAGAGTACGCTAGCTATGACCTCTATGCTTCATTTGTGTCATAGCCAGTCCTAACCAGCTACACTACATGTAAGCGTTATAACTGGTCACAAAGGACCACACCCATTTCTTCTATCTGGTATCACACCAAACAGGGAAGGGAACAAGCTGAGTGTCATTAGTTTCCAATCCGATTTGTTGGTTTATGCAATTTTGTGTTTTTAAGTTGTTTTTTGTTTGGTTTTATTTGTTGTTTTCAGAAACACAGTGTCGCAGGAAGAAATCAAATGAAAAGCGGTAGAGCTGTTTAGCCAATCCGAAACAGGGACCATCTAACCAATCAAATGGAAAGGGATAAGCCGACTGGACAGAAACAGGAACTATTTACTCCAGCTCCATCCATACCTGTTCTTAGAAACGATGTGTGTTGGGAGATCTGGAATCAGCTTACCTCTTCCTTAATTGCTGTTTCCATTAGTTGTAACAGCTTAAGTAAACTGATTCAAGATCAGCATTTATTAGCTACTTCACTCCTTCTACTGTCTTGACCTCCACCGTATGCATTACCTGTTTTCGACCCCTCATCCACACACACACACACACTGTTTAATTTCTAGCCCACAATTAAAGAAGATTCTTGTACATATCAAAGTGTTTTGTATAAATGAGTACTATTTTCGACATCTGCAGAAAAACCCAGGGCACAATGTAAACTTTTGATCAAAGTTATAACTTGAAACATATGATTAAAATAAAATAAAAAATAACTATAGAATTCTAAGGAAGTGGCTCTATCAATGGATTTATGAAGGGGTCTGAAATGTGGTTGAGTTGACATTGAGTAGCTTTCACAATGTGGGTTTGTCTTTTTCAACACCTTGGGTCAAGTCTTTTTTCTTTTTTCGTTCACAAGTTGCTTTATATAATTTAGATGTTTGGTTTATTAATTGAACACAACCTTTTTTTATGAGGACAAGCGGCATTGCATGCTCTGAATATTTTGCTGTTAAAGACTAAAATGGGAAATAGAGGGGGAAAAAAGGGTTAAAAAATGGGTGAATACATTTTAAAAATGCAGATAAAGTTCTTAAACTTGTATGGGAGAAAAGTTGCTTCAACTTGCAATTGCTTGTGGTAAAATACTTTTTTTAATGACAACAGACAAAACCCGAAAAAGAGTACTCCAACACCTTGTGCAATAAAGCTATCTTTTTAAGAATCACGATTGTTTCCTTTTGTGGAAATCAGGTTCACCTACAGTATAAGTTTACAGACAGGAAAGTGCAGGAAACTTCCAAAAGTAACCACAAGAGTGCGCTGTGATAACTGACCATTATTGAAGACACTTTGCATTAACATCAATATTTTATTCATAATTTTCTATCTATTTTTTTTGGTATCATTCTAAATTGGTACATATATTATATGATACTTCCAACACTCTCACTTAGATAGATTATTATTACTTAAACACAGGCACTCATTCGGTGCTTTAACCAAAGTCCATTCATTCACATACAAATACAGGTAGATAAACATTTCCAATACATACACATGTTATTTTCACGAAATACAATTTGGGTGCATTTTACGCTAGTTGACTGTATTTGTCTATTTGTAGAGTGTGTGTGTGTGGTTGTGGGTGCGTTTGTGGACGTATTCTTGCTAATACAGAAATACATGTGATTTTTGCTTAAATGATCTCTTGGAATCCATCTGTCTGTATCTCCTTTCACCCATGATGACCCTTGCCCTTTCCCCCCTCAGCGATCACCAACCCCCCCCCATCCCCCCCACCCCACCCCCACCCCCCCTTGTCCTGTTCACTTGCCGTCCTTCTGCTTCTTCTGCTGGTACTTCCTGAACTGGCTCTGGATCCTGGCGGCGGCCTTCTCGGCCTCCACGGGGCCGAGCGTCTGCGGGTCGGCGGGGGCGTGGCCGTTCCCCGTGCTGGCGTTGGAGTCTGAGCACGACAGGACACAGGGGATAGCCAGAGAGGCAGACACAACAGCCAGCGCAGACTTGTCTGGAGCAATGATGCAGGTTGAAGAACAACGACAGGCACAGTGTTAGTCTCCCACAGGCTATGTTTTCTGTTCAATGAGTCAGGGACTTCTTTTAGTCTTAGGGTTGTTTCTGGTTTAACGTATTTATTAAATAGGGTTCCATGTTTAGTCTCAGTAAAAGGGGAAATATGCTGTTGGTTAGTAACGTCCCAAAATACCAGGCTTTTCACAGTGGTTTCCTAAGCTGCCACTCAACAGAAAAATAGCCTGCTCAGTGTGTAGATGACGGTACTCACTCTTTC
>JAVQIZ010128143.1:0-2500 GCA_036023535.2 Galaxias brevipinnis | reverse complement strand
CTGTCATTGCATAGATATTTATGACTTATGATTTTTGATACAGTATTCATTTGAGACTGGCATTGTTTAACTGAGTAACTGGATGCCCCCAGTAGACCTATTTCCAGCCTGGTTTAATGTTGTTGTTTTAAAGTTGCAGCCTTGTGTTTAATGTTCTGGAAATGTTATTTTCATGAGTATAGTTTCAGCCACAACTATGCCGAAATATTTTTTTATTATTTTTATTTTCATAATATTTTGTGTTTTTTTATCTGGATGGTGCACTGTACTATGTCCAAATGCGTGTATGTTTTATTTGGTTGTCTTGTTCCTCTGGCGATGATAGAATGAGTGGTGTGAGAGAAACCCTTACCAAGAGAACGGACTTTGAATTCCACGTGTCAAATTGTCGGCTCTGCTTTTAATCATTGGGGATGATGAAGTGATGCCTCTGAAAGAACAGAGCAGGTGTAGTGTGGAGCAGGACACTCAGGCTGCTTCTTGATGCAGCAGGCTCCTTCACTCTAAGTATCACGTGTTTGGGCCTGATGTTTGCTCTTAGGCTGCTGAAAGAATGAACTTTTGATCTTCTGAGGCACAAACATGAACACTGGCAAGGAAACAGGCTGCGTTTTCAAAAATGCATGCTAATTTCTGAAAATATTTAAAATATATAGAGTACAAACCCAGTGTAAAATTGCAAGCAAGTTGTTTATAGGTGTTATGCATTTTTTTTTTTTTTAAATATACTTTCTTATAGTGGCCAATGACCATGATTATTTTTTGCTGTAATGTTTCTTCTTAACAATTCTATATTTCTTTTTTATAATTGTTTTCATTTCATTCTTATTTTATTTCATGCTTTGGGTGCTCCTGCTGGCCATAGGTTAAAAAACAAACAAACATTGAATTGGCCATGTTTATGAAATGTGCTACACTAACACATTTGAGTTTTCTTGGCCTGTGTGTGAATGACATTATTTGTGAAATACCCTACTAGTTATTAAAAGTATGAACGCTTTTCAGGTCTCTCCCTGAATCCCCTCACTCAGTCTCACGCACGCGAAACCACCCACACGCGCATGCACAATCACTCTCGCACACACACACACACACACACACACACACACAGGCTACACGAATTGACACTCCCCTTTCAAATGCATATCAGGCGCATTGGAAGCATCGAGTGCGGTGTGTAGGCAAGGGGGTAGTGCTGGCTGCGGGTAGCTCCAACCGCCGTGGGATGGTGCAGAGCAGTGCGCAGCAATCCACGGCAGAAGCGAGTGGAAAACGGGGCTACACTATTGACCGATAAAAGCGGATTACCATTTTTACCTTTGGAAATGCCCGATGTCGTCATCCGGGAAGCACTGTAGCATTGCATTGCCAACGAAGATGGATAAGCATGCGCGTGTCGTATGGACTGATGCGGTAAGATTCACGCACTATACTCGTTATGACTTGCATATTGCTTTATATTATGTTCTTAGCTGTGCAGGAAATAAATATTGCAGGGTGTCTGCAACTATACGTTTAATTTCACTGTTATGAAAACCTCAACTGCGTCCTCCATAGCCTTCAAATTTGACGGTTGTTCGACACATTACATCCCAAAGATGCAAAGGACAGATGATCTCGAGCGCGCCTGACATCTAGAGTGCAGCTACACATGAATTCAATTGAATAATAAAAAATATACATATGTTGAACAACTGCAACTATTTTTCCAAAAATGCACGTTATTGGTAACCATTTCACATTACCATCTAAAAAAGGTGCTTGTGTCGAGAAACCGAAATGTACAAGGCAGGCATTACACCAAAAAGCATTTTAACAAGCCACATCCTGTTATATTAACTGCATTTTTGGGGTTTTAAACTTCAGAGACTTCATAAAAAACTGACGTTATAGACGGGCTCAGTAGTGGTAGGCAAATCTGCAGTCACCTCAGTTCAACTTATTACGCCGGTTGCCATTAGAGGTCTATAATAGGTTGCCGAGGTTGCCGATCGGCGTTCGTAACCTAACCTAACATCCATCTCGTCAGCGTGTACCTTCACTATACTACAGCATCGAGCACGTGACCAGGGCGATCACAGCTCTTCACGAGAATCCCAACTGAGATTAACCTCCAGCTAAGCGTGATGAAATGGTCTGCTCTCGTCACGTGGTACGTGGAAGATGCTGCGAAGCATTGCATGCCATGCAGCTGGAGTGCCTTCCAGCCTCTCCTGTCCGCGTGCAGTGATGGAACCATCATAGTAGAAAGAGAAAGTGACAGCGTGAAAGGGGGAGAGATAGTGTCTCATTGTGGCTCATCTCTATATAAATAGCATACAAACTGATCTAAAAATAGACATTTGAGGGTTGGCAGTGCAGGGATGACATGTGTTTGAAGAACTATTCTCACCAGCCTATCCGATGGATAATTATATTCAGTTGAATGATTAGGTAATCTGGAAAACATTTCCCCCAGCTAAATGTGTGCACTGGAGGGATCCTTCAGTGAGGAAGTAGA
>JAVQIZ010128100.1:0-17623 GCA_036023535.2 Galaxias brevipinnis | reverse complement strand
ACACACACAAGTACGAGTATACATAGGTATATATAATTGAATCCCCAGAGAGGGAGGCTGTAGGGCATGGAATAACAATCATAAACATTTATAACAAGACAGCATGGTAACTAGGACTCTTCTTTACCCATCCTGCAGGGTCTTTCACCTGTGTGGCCTCCAACCCAGCTGGGGAGGCCCAGCAGCAGGTGGACCTGGTCATCACTAAACTGCCCCACATCACCAACAGCACGGTCCTAGAGGAGGAACCCGACCCCGGGTCATCGGATATCGCCACGGTGACCAAGACCGGAGGAGAGATGGGGGGAGGAGTTCCCCTCGGGAGCGCCAAGACCAGTCAGGAGAAAAGAGTGGTGATCGCTGAGGCCACGTCCACTTCAGCCTTGGTGAAGTTCAACTTCCAGAGGAGCATTCCTGGCATCCGCATGTTCCAGATCCAGTACAATGGAAGTTATGATGATTCTCTGGTTTACAGGTGAGTAGCTCTTAAATGTTGCCCTTTTTTTTTGAGCCAGTAAATTTTAACCGCAGACTAAACTGTATTTGTATAGAATGGTATTATGCAATCAACAAAAAGATTACACTATTCGGTGACCATATTGTTTATTTATTTCGTGCTACAATTTTTATTTGTCTAAAAGCTGGGCAAGGAACTGAAATCAAACTGACAAAAGGCTCACTGGAACAGATCCTTCAGTTTGAGATGTGTATTCTCCTCGGAGAAGAACAATTTTTCAGAGCAAAGGGAACTTTGATAATGCCTAATCAACTAAATCAAAACATAATGTCGAATGCCAGACTGTGGGTTGATGCAAAGATGAAAGCAAAGTCAAAGTGTTTCACAAAAGACTTTGGAGGATCTTACAGACCCATCTGAGAAACTGGTGTGTGCCGATTTCATTTATAGCCGCACTATTTCACGGCATCTTAACAGCTCTTTGATATGAAAGGTTCTGTGATCCAACATGTTTGCATAAAGGGACTTCAAGTAAACAACACATATGGTACTTAGCATGTAGTAATAAATGTAGCACAGTGGGGAATGAGGGCCTTAACTCCAGTCGGTGTTACAAACACACAGACACTGCTCTTGAGAGTTTAAAAACAGCCTCTTATCAACAATAGTATCTGAGTAAATAAACCAACAGCTTTTGCCTCTCTTCTCGATTCTAACCCCCCCACGCTGTCCGACTTCCCCCCTGCGTCGCAGGATGATCCCTCCGTCTAGCAAGAACATCCTGGTCAATAACCTGGCGGCCGGCACGCAGTACGACCTGTGTGTGCTGGCCATCTATGATGACCAGGTGACTTCTCTCACGGCCACGCGCGTGGTGGGTTGCATCCGCTTCACCACCGAGCCCCAGTATCTCCGCTGCCACTTCATGCAGTCCCAGTTCCTGGGCGGCACCATCGTGGTCATCATCGGCGGGATCATCGTGGCCTCTGTGTTGGCCTTCATCATCTTCCTCATCGTGCGCTACCGTGTCTGTAACCAGGGAGACATCGACAAGGTTGGAGCTTACGGCGTTATGTCCTGTTGTTTTCAGTGTTTTTGGGGGGTTTTATTCTTGCTTTCATGCTTTGGTTGATAAATGTCCGCCAGGCTCCTTTTAATCCTTTGTCAATGTTTCCCTCTGAACCAGGCTTTGGAGATGGGGGACATGCGGTCGCTGAGCAGTGACGGGCAGCTACAGGGCTGTGGCGTCCCCAAGTCCCTGTCCAAGCAGGTGCTCCGGCCAGAGAAGGACAACAAGGACTGCCTGAGAGTGGCCCTGCCTCCCCCTGAGCCACTGAAGCAACGGCCCCCGGTCACCGCCGCCGTCACCCCCACCACCAAGCCCTCCCTCCCCGACTGCACCGTCACTACCTCCGCTGCCAGTCACAGCTGGCACCCTGCCTCGCCCAACACACCCAGGCCTAAGCGCACCAATGCGCCGGCAAAGCCCTCAGAGGAGCGCAGAGCCGAGGGCCAGACGGCCGTGGAGCTGGACAACGTGAACCGGAATAACTCCTCCGAAGTGAAAATGGTCGCCGGCTTGGCACTAGCGGTTCCAGTACGTCCCGCCAAATGGACTCCAGCTCCCAGGGGCCCGCGGCCCCACGGCGTCCCCCGCCATTACATGACTGTGCCTGCAGGGGGCGTGAGGGTGAATCGGAGGCACTCGCTGAACGTGGACTCATATAAGGAGCTCTGCTATGTCAGCTATGCTAAACCGGGCGGCGGGAGCTTGCGCTCCAAGCGCAGCCTTTCCATGAGTGGAGAGCTGCCCCAGCTGGAGAGCACAACACAGATCCGCCAAAGGAGAGACAAGCTCTCCAGGTCCGAGTGGCTTCTCGAAAGCACTTTATGATTTGGATTTTACGACGTACTGTAGTCTCTCTTGTTTTCCTAGATTGGATTTGTGGCCTGTCGTGAGGCAGACAAGGACTTTTTATGCCTTTGGTGAGGTGCTCTCAATTGAGGGACCTTTATGTTTCTCTCGTATATTTGAGAGGCGAGGCAACCACACAGGGTTTATGGACATTTGTTTTCTACCTTATATCCTATCAAAGTCATCTTTATAGCGACTTTGGATCTAATGAAAGGCACCAAATGTATAAAGAAACTTAGTGTACAAAACATTCTAAGTTGTGTACCATATAACTCAACACACCAGTAAGTGTTCACATGGGATTGAATGCAGTAAGCTTTCTTGGGCATAGGATAACAATGAGATTTTGAGGGGATTCGCCTGGGGTGGGTATGATAGAATACTTTTTTAACCATTGCCTATGTTACTGAAGGTGACACAATTGCTGTAGACAGTTGACATATTTATTGTCTTCGGTTATACAGGCAGTCACATGTCTTAGTTATCTTAGCGGCATTGGGCGAGAATTATGAATGTGCTAAACATCCCAGAGGTGTAAAACGGAATGTACCAATACTAACTGAATGACACAACAACCTGCTCTTTTTTAAATCGCCACCACACAGACACGGTACAATGCAACATTTATGGCATAGGTCGCTTCAGCCTAATACTGCACTCCGGTTGGAGTCGATACATTTTGATCATATAATTACATAGAGACTTATGCTGAGAGGATTCTTGTCATAACTGATATGAATATTTGATCAATGCCAACAGCATGATGGGAGCAGAATGTGGACATAGCCCTGAGGAAAGTGGTTCATTTTAATGTTTTCTACTATTATGGCATTATCTTGTCACGCCACCATTGTAAATTGACTTGTCAGTGAAGAGAAATGGTAGCCACATTAAGGGATGAAATCGGCTCTTTTTTGCTGTTGTTTATGTTTGATGTTTACTAGTATAAATAAATCAATGATTAAAGGGGACTAACTGATGCTTTTTTTAGTAAGCTGATGGGGAAAGGTTTTGGTTAATCTGTTCCATTTTGTTTGTTTTTATCTTGTCTAACACAACTCCCAGCTGCCTGACTTTTTCTTCAGTGGCCTAGCATAACATTGGGAACAAAATGCAGATAAAAGCTTGGCTTAGACCTGGAACAATGTATCTCTCAAATTAATAGCCTATTTACCCAACAAAACAAATTATATACAGTAGCTCTCCTGAGTTCAGGAAGGCTTGCCAACAGCACTGAAGCTAATGATTTTATTTTTTGGAGATTCAGTAATCTTAAAGCAGCAAAATCCCAGCTCCCCCACCCTCCAAAGAGCAGATCTCTGCCCAGAGCCCCTGTGTTTGTTCAAAGACAAGGGGGAAGCAGATGATGAAAAGAGGCCACGCTAGTCACCGGGGACGCTCCCCGCCCGCACATCTTTGCACGTCACACCGGGGCTGCTTCTGCCTTCAGACTCCGCATGGGGAGACGCCAGGCTCTGTGGAAGCCTGCCGCAGGAGAGGTTAAACACACCAGCCTACACACAGTGGGAACCTGTGCACGGCTAATCTGCAATCACAGTAATGTCTCTCCGGTAACAGAAGCCAAATCATACTAATAATCTGTTACGCTGGTTCTGATTGTGGACACGGACGACGTGGTGCTGTCGGATAGATTTCTCAAACCTGGGGCCTGAATAGACCTGGACCTTGAGAGAAAACCTGCGTTGGTTTGAAATTATGTAAAATTATAGTATTCAACTGGCAGGGCTAGTTAGGATGTGCCACACATATGTCTGCTATAAATGAATTACCATCACCTGAACAAGCTTGGCTGGAGCTTTTTCTTTTATTATTTCTTTTTGCTCATTACAGGTGATTAAAATGCCAAGATGCTCGGCCTGGACTGGTTCAGTCTCTGGTGAGTGCCAGAGGTGTGCGTTAATAATATATGTGTTTCTGGGGAGAGAGAGAGAAAGAGAGAGAGAAGGGGTGATATAGAGGCAGGGGAAGGAGGAGGAGAAGGCTAGAAGGAAGGTTTTGAAACTGAAGGGGAAAAGGAGGAAGGTAGAGAAGGAGAGCGAGAGAGGTGGAGGCGCAGAGAAGGGAGAGAGAGCTAGAGAAATAAAGAGGGTACAGAAAGAGGTGGAAAGAGAGAGAGATGGGAGGGGCAGTCAAAGCAAGAGATGCATAGAGAGGAGGGGAGTGAAGGAGACGGAGAAAAGAGCATCCTCTGTAAGTCAGTCATGCAGCCTGCCTGCAGCTCCTCAGTATTCAGTGCACCATCACAGGGGGTGTAGAGGAGGAGGGGAGTGGATTTGGGGGAGCAGAGCGCGGTGAGGGGGGAAATGGACCTCAGCTGGAGGTCTGCCAGTGAGCAGAAAAGAATGTGCCCAGCGGCCAGATCCCGACTCCACGCTCCCACTCACACACCGCAAGATCCCGCACCCCGCCACCTGCCCCCCACCCCCCACCCCCCCCCCCCCCGCTCATCTCTACCTATCCCTCACTTCCATCCAGCTCTGGCCCTCTTTTTAACCCCCCCTTCACCCCCTGCTTATTTCCACTCTTCCTTTGCGGACACCGGTTTGCAATCCGTTGCCTGCACCGCCCACCTACACTTCTTCTGCGTCAGTTCACTGCACTGCACGACTCTCACCGCGCGCCTGCCCTCAGCTATGAACCCCTGACCACCGCCCACCAGAGGCATCCCCTGTCAATCATGGCAATCACCATTTAATTGAGGTTGTCCCGAACAACTGTACTCCCACTTCTATGGGCAGACCATTCAACCAGAGTCACTAATTAGTCATTTCCCTCACAATGGGGTTCTGAACCAATAATCAACTTTCTCTCGACGAAATGGATTGCCTGCTGTCAGTTTTGTTCTTGTTTCTGTTTCTTGTCTTCATGGGACAGATTCCTGCTATTTGTAAGTACACACTGGTTAAAGTTGCACTCTAATCAAAATGGGCAGTGATGCTACAATTGTCTCTTCATAATGGTAATCAAGACTTTGAGAGGATAACACCAGGGCACTGATGTTTCCCAATTTGTGGTCAATTGCTTTGTCTAAAGTGAATATTCAGCCTGTCTCAGCTAACTGAAGAGGCCATTAGAATCGCAGTTAGAGGACTATTACAATTTGCTAATTGATGAAGGACTAAGGTGGTTCAACAAGTATGTTTGCATCTTTCAACCTCCACACGGTAATTGACAGTCATTATCTCTGCACAGCAGGCACTGGCCCAGTCAGACGTTAAGGAGACATGATTTCACAACATGTCTATTTGTGCAGCATTTTCCTTGAGAGGCTAGATACGAAGCCTCGAGGGCAAAAATTAACGCGACCAAAGCAGCGCTGGTACCTCTTTGAGACACAGGGAGATAATGTAAAATATGCACAGGCAATTCCAAAGAGTATGCATTATTAAGAGGAGTAAATGGGTCCTGGATGAACATTGCTCATGAATAGTGAATGTGATTACTGTTTCTGGGAAAACAGCAGTCTGGCCAGAGGGAGGGGTAATTGAAATGGTTAAATCAAAACGAAAGACTTCCTTGTTTACTCAGTACCAACTGTCACAGTCTGGTGATTCCCAGAGTAGGATCCCGATGAATGTTATTCATCAGAGGTTGTTGGGATGTTAAAAAAAACAAAACACGTGGGTTGTAACAAGCAAGCCTGCTCAAATTAGTAGCCTATGTTTTATTTAATAAATGGGCACGGTGACGGGCTAGAGAGAAGAAAAGGAAATATATTTTTCATGGCTCCCACTGGAGGTCAATGAGACACCAATTATCCGAGAACCTATAACCATTCGAGAGAGGACCAGCTAAATTCACACTGAGTTTGAGGAGTTGTTCGGGAGAAGGTCACTCACCGGGGGTGCAGAATGACTGGTGTCGTTTGACACACAGACCAAGTAAGTCGCAACCACATTTCACAGCCAAGACACCAGACCGGGTTTGACGTGAGCCCTCTGTACCCCTCCGGTCCTCAAGGGGTTCTCACTGGGCCAGCAGATGCTCCTTCCTGTCTTTCTTCTTCTTTTGTCCAGCCGTCTCCTCTCAAAGCTGCACACGCATCCCTCCACGGTGATGGAGGAGCCCGCCGCTTACGCCAGACACGTCAGGCACCATTAGAAGCCATTTTGAAGCCATTTGTCTGATAGCCTCTATCGCTTATGGAGGTGATTTGCTCCCTGTTCTCTGTCTCGCTCCTGAGCGTCACCTTAGTGATGGATCTCTCATTGATTGTCAGTGGTGGAGATCAGTCTGAGTGGCAGTGAGCAGGCCTTCCAGTAAGCTCCTAAATGTCTGCTCCTTGCAAAAGGAAGAAATGGTTAAGCAGCTCTAAGTAGTTCATTCACAGCAACTTAGTAAGAATGCCTAAACTAATCTCGTAATCACAGCAGCCTTTCGGTCGTGGAGGATATGGGAAGCTGTTGGGAATTGATGGACCAGTGGGCTTTGTTCACACTTTCACAGAGACATCCAAAGTATGGACTGTTGCAATATGTCGCGTGTAGTGGTTTTGGAATCATAGTGTCACCTGCATATTTTCCATGCAAATATCTTATTAAAGATTGGAGTTCACACTGCGTTCCTGTGAAATTGGTTATTATTCCCTCTATGACAAGGGAACCTCAAATATCCGTACATTGAGATGTTAGATTATGTCACATTGGACGATTAAATATAGATAAAATGATCTATGCAGTAGCCTTGCATTATTTAATAAGCTGTCAAGGGCTTTGGTTGATGGAAGAGTCCGTGGCACAACTGGGAAAAGTGAGTTTTAAATTAGTGTCAGGTGAATCCTGGTAGACTAGCCTTTAAAGATCTTTTGATCTAACCACTGTCATGTTTACTCTGTAAAACCAGCTCTGATGTCTTTCCCATCACTGTGCGGGTTTTCAGTCGGTGAGTTGAAATGTAGATGCAATAGCTTCTCTTTTGAAAAGAGTGCACGTGGCACCTTCCGTGACCGGGTGGAACACAGAGCAGGAGACGTGATAAGGGTTATAAAATGACGCATTAATCAAATAAAGGTCGGTTTGTGATTTCAAGCTTTTATGAAGGACAGGTTAAACAGGGGGGAAAATAGTCTATTGTCAGCAATTGTTATGAAGTTCAAGCATGCAAAACACATTTAAGATATATTTAAATTTAAATTAGGTTTTAAATCAACTATCTGCCCTGGTTGTGGATAAGGAATTCTGCTCCTGCCGACTGCATGCAGCAGTCATGGAATTCACAGGGTTTTTCAACGCTCGCTCAACCTCTCACGTCTCTGTTACCTTGGCAACATATTTCTGCATGAAAATAGCATCTGAGAAATGCGAGCGGGCGCGAAAGCTGTACCCACCGCTAAGAATCACCAAACATTTATAGGCTATGTGTCAAGAGCAGATAAAAATTATATTTATCAGACATCTCAAACCGGAATAGAAATCGACACCCTCATAACATGCTTGCTATGCCACTGACCATTGCTAATACCAACTGACCTATAAGTGGGCCTATTAACGGAAACATTTAGGCCTATAAGATTCGTGCAGAGCTAAATTTGCATTAAATGAACATGCGGGTTAAACGCACATGCAACTAGTATGCAGCAGAAGTGAGGAATTTTATGCAAGAACATTATTAATAAATGTAAAATGAATAATAAATCACAATGGGCTCAGGGTCGATCCTCAAGGATTTCCTACTTAACATTTGGCCAACGCATGGTGGGTTTATCTTAGGCTATAAGCCGATATAGATTGTAGACATATGGTAGGCTATGCCTACATTACTTGCATATTTGCTGAATGTTTTGATTAGATAGATGTTAATTTGGTTCTCCACCAAAACAAATGAAGGTCCGCTCAAATTAAGAGACCTCGCTATACTTTTGACAATAGCGGTGACTGGGAAGACAAATCCCCGAGACCTTGCCTGAAGGAGAATGTCACTTTCTGGCTGACACACAAAGCGTCTATCAAGTATGTATAGTGTATATACATGATCTGATAGTAAAAACAAAGACTCTGAAAGCAATAAGCCAAATGACGGGTGTAAAAAAAGATCTGAGTGAGATGTAATGGAGTCTTGACAGACTTAGGCTGCATAGCAAGTAATACACTCTCCTGCCTTTATCAATCAAAACAAAAATCGCCTGAATAAATGCACCCCCGAAAGGTAAATGCTTTGGCATCAACATGAAGTCATGCCTGCATGAGTAGATTTAAAACACTGACTAAACACACAGAACGAGAGAGAGAGAGATGGAGAGAGGTGCAGAGAAATAGAGAGAAAGGGATAGTTAAGGCGAAGAGGTGCTATAGAGAAGCATGTACGCAAGGCAGTAGAAACAAGGTAAACTAGAGGTTTGAACACCAATGTCGCATCCCACGCAGTCCTTAAATACGCACAGGTTCTGAATTTCAAACAAAACGTCAGCGCCGGTGAGTTCTCCGGTGTTAAGAAGCTGACAAGGCATCAAGAACGCAATTGAGTTGAAATAACGTGTGTTCTTGAGGGAAAACCTATTCCTAGTTTCGTCTTCCCATTCAGTCACAGCCAGGTCTCAGACTCTTTCGCAAAATCTAGTCGACGTAGGCCTACATTTGACAGCATTCCCATTGACTGTACAGGCAACATTATTGGTCTTCTTGTGTGCTGAGCAGATAGAAAAGTGACTCTTTGCTTTCAATGTGTTTTATTTTGGCGAGTTTGGAATTTGATCATACGTTCCACTAAAATAGATCATCACACTTGGCGAATAGCGTTTCAGCACCGTAGACAGCGACACCCCTGCAGCCAATGAAGTCGTTACCATGCGTCGCCGAAAGGTGCCAGCCAGAAGCTTTGAAAGGGTTCTTTGAAAGGGTTCAAGGCAAGTGCGGCAGTATACCGAATGTAGAGCATCTGGCCAAAGCCCTTCCGGTAAACAGGATCTTAGTAGTATGCTGAGGTAGGCAAGTGAAAATCCCCATCCTCAGCATTAGGTGGTGAAGACTGTCTCTGTACGAGTAACACCGGTATCGATGTAAATCAAATGTGGCAAATACAATTAACAGGAAATTCCCCAACACATAAAACCTTCCTGTATTTCTTCACACGAAGCATTTCTTCATCTTTAACTTAATTACAGAGCCTAAAATAGACATTAACACAATTTGGAATGACCATTTTATTGTGGGCAATTGAAATACATGGATGTAAATATTAACATAGGAAGTTCATGGTTGTCAGCTGTACAATACATTCTAAGAAAGAAAGTGATGGTCACACCTTTAATTTCATGTGCGCTTCGTACTTCAACTGAGACAGACTGAGTACATTCACATTACCTATATCTCTGCATAAGACATTCCATACAAAATAAAGAAACTCATGACTAAAAGTTTTATTGGTTAACACTTTGAATCACGCCTCTATGTCTACATAATTTGAATACAGCCATACAATACAAGTATACAAGGTTATTTTGTGGTTAGAAGAATACAACCAAAGTAGTTATGGAAACACAAACAACCTAAACTGTTCTTACTTTTTGTCTTGGTGATAACAGGTGACTGTGTCCTCTAAGGGCTTTTAGTACTATAGGTAGCTCAACTCAGGAAAAAATAATTAACAAAATGCCTGCCTATTCGTAAACATAGCCCAGAACAAGTATACAATATGCACACTTGAGGAGATACAAATTAAAAGCTGTGCAGCCATACAGTGAACTTAATTCGGAGGTGGAAAATAAAACGGATTGCCCTTTCTCTCTGCGCTGTGGTAAAAAGAATAGTCTCTGGTGCCCGTCCATGAGTTCCATCTTCAGGCAATCAAGTGCCACTAGGAAAAGGGGGAGAATGAGGGGTCTGTTTGAAGAGTCAGTGTTCTCCAGCCAACACAACCAGAAAAGGAAAGGAAGGGGAAGCTGGGGAGAATTTAGCATTTCATCAGTCTTAAATTTCTCCTTTTTTTTAACCAAAGTCTTAATCCTTTTCATTGAGACGCCAGAAGAGGTGCTTTTTAAGTTGTTAAGATGCTGTTCTGGGACAAGGGGCTAGTGGCCAGTACCAGTGTTCTCATTGGTTGTTTTTGGCTTTGGCATGTGTGAGGATGTGGGACTTGAGGTTGGTGGATTGGGCAAACTTTTTATTGCAGCCGTCAAACGGACAAACGTAGGGTCGATCTCCTGTGTGGATCCGCACGTGTGTGCGCAGATTGAAGTCCAGCGAAAACCTCTTTCCACAGCCCTCGAAGGTACACTGCAAACGAATATACGGGGAAGTGTGTGAGAACACAATGAGTGATGCCTCAAGCCAGAAGACATTACACTTTCTCTACCAGTGTTAATTGCCCACATGCAAAAACCTTGACGTATATCTGAAAGATTTAGTGTTTTGTGGATGCTATGGCGATCAAGGCTGAATACCTGGAAGGGCTTCTCCCCTGTGTGTACCAGCTGGTGGCGTTTGAGTTTGGAGCTCTCCACGAAGGCCTTGCCACACTCAGCGCATACGTGCACACGGGGCCCGTGGGTGTGAAGGTGCTTCCTCATGGCAGAGTTATCCCTGAACATCTTTGTACAACCCTGGATATTCAGACAGCACATGTTTATAAAGGAATATAGTTTCACGCTCATATTTTCTGAAGACGATCCATATGTTAAAACATACCAAGGTATAGATCCACGACAAGCAAGGCTTACAACACCACCTACTTTCTTCTGTACGTAATTAAATGTTAACAATGTCTGAATAAAAGAGTTCTCCTAATCTAAATAGTGTGTGGCTAAATTTGAGAAATTAGCTTAAAGGAAAATTCTAGGTGTAAAACTGTAGATTCTCAAGAGGTTGGTATAAAATTTTACTTTGTGAGGGCAGGCTATCGTTCTGGGCGCGTCGTCCTCTTTGATTTTTCTGGGCTTCATTCTGTGAAAACACAAAAGGCAGTTTGTTAGCTTTAAACAGCAATACCTAAGTTCACAGTACCAACACACCATGCCTTCCACTTCCCTCCCCATGTGTCCATTCACCACTTGCCAATAGTGTAAACAAACTGACCAGCACCCATCTACGTAACTCTGACCAACTGACATCACCCGGGTAAATCCTTAGTTTACTGGGGAATGTGTGATAAAGAGTATTCAGTACTTTTGAACCCCTGTTGTTGTGGAGAGGGACAGCCTGGTTCTTTGACATGGCACTGAGCGGGACTTACCGCGCCGGGTTCTGACCAAAGGGACCCTGAGAGTTACTGGACGGGCTGAGAACACAACAGCCACACAGTACAATCAACAAAGTCCGTCTGGCTTACAGTTCTCGGTAAAATGAGGTTTGAAAGTTGTCTTTAAGTGAGTGTGTGTATGTATCTAAGTGTAGAGATTTTTTATTAAAGAAATCTTACAACTGTTTGGTGAACAACTTTAACAGGTGTACTCCTACATATGTTATGTATGGAACATTTGATGCACTCACCTGGCAAACTCGGCCAACTGTTTAGGATCTGAAAGGTCGATCCCCGGGATGCCACCAGGGGGCAGCTTCTTCCCCGTCATATATTCAGAGTAGTCTGGAGGGGAATTCTCCCCGATGATTTGTTCTTCCACCACTGACTCATGGTCGATGTCTTTTTGGTAATCTAGAACATATTGTAGAGACTGAACCGATAACATGGACACTTGCCTAACAAGGCTAGGCTGAACATTTCAACTGTCATTCTTACAAGCATATAACAATTTGTATGTATATATAAGAATTCGGTTAAGATTTTGATCGTGCAAAAAAGTGCACTCATATATGCTTTGTTATATTTTACACATTATGCAAGATATGGTAAATAATATCACGCATAACCTCCTTCACACCACACACGAAATCTGCACTACACTGGTCGATGCACGGGAATTGAACGTAGGCACATGACATATCCCCCCCTCCCATAATAAATATATGTCTCTTACTGAATGGCGTTATTCAAATAATATATTAACTAATACACAAGCACATTTCCAAAGCGAAGTCGGTCATTTCTGAAACATGCAAGGTTTGCAGCATAGAAATTTGAACATAAGGGCCTATTTCGCTCGACTATGCAGCGCGTTTCTCCGAATGATTGTAGCTGCTAAAGCGCGGCCGCCATCTCTGCCAGGCCGAGTCATCGCCATTTTTTCGGGCCGCCGCCATACTTACTAGTCTCGGGGAACATGGCGGCGCCCAGCAACACTTAAAACATGGCCTCCCATCAAAACAAAAACATATCCTTTTACTATAGAGCATTTCTACAAACAAAACTTGATTTTTTTGTACTCAAGTTTGTGGTTTAACAGGTATTCCAGGAACTAGTCTGGTGCAGAAGGACAACGCCCTGCAACAAGGCCCCGTGTGCACGAGCTAAAACAAGCATGAACAATGCAGAACTCCAAGCTGAAATATGACAGAACGTTTACTAACGTTAACAACTTACCCGAAGCCCACATTGTAACAGAGAATTCCCCCTCCAGTGTCTTTATTTGAACCTGCTTCTGTTCCCATTTTCTACTGCTTGACTCTGCGCCGCTCAAGTAGCTCTTTTTGCCCGCTTTCTTTCCATTGCCACCGCCTCCTCTTTTCATTCGACCCACAGAGCTTTTCCCTGCGACAGTCACTAAAGTCTGCTCGATATACTCGTCCTCCACACCAGGAGCTGGAACTGGAATGAGGATTTGATCCTCATAACCTCCATCCCCATGCATGTCTGAATCATCCCCGCCGACAACCTCTTCTCTAGTCTGCACCAAGATCACCTCTTGGTGGTGGTGGATTGAATTTGGGTCGTCGGACATCAGCGGTTGAAGTGCAATCATGGGCTGGTCGTCGTCGTCGTCTTCGTCGTCGTCGTCTTCTTCCCCTACCACCGTAGTCTCGATAGTTTCTACCGGTATCGTTTCCACCTCAATTTCGTGAAGTTCAACTATTTCAGCCGGCATCTCCGAGCCGTCCGCTTCAATATACAATGTGTCTCCCGATGCCATGTTGAATTCCGCCAGCTTTCTTCTCTCACGCACACCGTGATGTGCTCGTTTTGCCCCACAAACACACCCCCCTTTCCTGCTTCTGTTCTCCTTCTCCGATAACAACTCTTACCACTCAAATTCTCGTCACCAGTGTACTCACACTCAGATATCGCGATACTGGGTGTGTTCAAATTTTTTTTGACGTCTGGAGGTTTGCTGGGATCCCTCTTTCATGTCAGTTTATTGTATGCAGTTTTCAACTTTTAAAATTCAGAGTAACCTTATGGATATTTGTACAATTGTTTTACAAATGTTCTTTCCCATCATGCTGCCTTAGCCGGTGGTATGTTGCACGACATATAATGTATAACTTATCTATCTATTCAGTGTGGGGTTTCAGAGAGAAAAAATTGAATAGAAAAATTTACATATGTATCACAGCCCTATGTTTTGGTCTGAGACATAGCTACTTAAGCCCACTAAGCCCATGCCACGGTCGTGGTAACATCTCTTTCTTCTTTTCCATTGAGATTGTATTTCCAGAAATCAAAGGGTAGGCCTATTCACTCAGCTTCGTATTGTATTCGGACTTAGACACAAAGAGACAAATTCATATGTCCAAGACGTTGTTCACAGTTTTATTTGAATTCATTTGAAACTTTGTGTGCATCTTTTTTTTTCAAACCAGGAAGCACTTGGTCATAAAAGGAAATAATAAAACGAACAATACTTCACCATATCCTTGCAGCCAATAAACATTTTATTAACAACATGATCACAAATACTGTGGTGTATCAATTTTTTTTGTTCATAAGATTGCAATATCTAAAGAGGCATAGATAAATCCATCCCCCAATGCTGAGGCCTGTTTTTTTGAAAAATCTTTCAGTCAGTGATTCGACACACAACTGTGTTGGCGAAAAGGATACAAAACTCTTTAAAAAATTGCCAGGTCGGATGATGAGAAAATAATTGTGTGCTTGTAATTGTATGTAAAACAAAAACAAAAGGGAAAATTACCATCAAAAAATACAAAAGACTGACATAAAATAATGTGCAATAACTGATCACCATTATCATTAATATCAATTTCATTACATTTTCCATCATTTTTACTAATGCCATGACTAGACATACTACTACTTATATTCACATCATTACATCTGCAATAATACAAATGATGGTAATAATAATGACAATAATAGCATTAGCATTAATTTCATAATAAACACAAACAAAATGTTCCAAAAACAAAATGTAATTTGATCTTTTCCCATTTAGACTGAAAGCAGAACAGAAAACTGGATTATGAAACGGATAGAGAAACAAATACAAAATTGGAGTATTCAGTGCGACAGTGTCCTTCAGCCATCTTTTTTTTCCCAAAACAAACAAACAAAAAAGTAAAGATTTGTTTTCCTGTAGTATTTCAGCAACAATGACAAGTTGCGTCAACATCACAGCAACATAGAATGAATATATGTACTAGTTTGGGCGTCCTTTCTTTCCTTACATAGAACCACTGCCATTTGGAGGATGAAGGATCCAAAGCATAGGTCTCATGGGTTGATCTGAAAGATTATGTCGTGCTAATTCTACTGAGTTCATGTCTAATGGCTGAAAAGGAAGAACATGCAAGAAGTATTTTAGTTTTTCCCAGACTCTAGTTAGCAATGTAGTATATGTAGCAATATGTAATTGCTGCTAAGCCTAAATCAAATCATGGTAATTGAAAAAATACAGGTGTTTTTACAATGACTATAATTATCATTTATTATATATCATTTTATTAGTATTTATTTATTCAGATGTTTTCTAACAATCAAAACTTCAACATTTCTATTTCCGCCTTTAATGCCATCTAGTGGTAAATCGCTTCCTGTAAGCATCTCACAACTTGAATGCCCACGTATCTTTTTTTTTTAGGTTTTTGTTCTAAATAATGTCAACTAATAAAACAAATCTGTGGAAACATACCATCAATGATCTCATCCTTCACCTTGTGCAATTCACGAACAACTTCTTCCAAGATTTCCTGTTTACAACCAAAATCAACCATATTTAACCACTTTTAGGCCATTCTACACTATAGCTCTATTGGGAAATGCTAGACAAAAGCACTACTATCATGCGCAAATGTCTTTTTACCTGTTTCATTCTGTCAAAGTCTAAGGCGTCTGTGTCACTGCTACTTCCAACCGGTCGTACCCTACAGACAATACAATCATATTACACTCAGAGTTCAGATAGTTTGAATAGCTTGCTTTTTAATTACCCTTTTTGGTTATAATGTTTTAGCTTTTTTGCTCTGATGGTATCAATGTATCCTGCACTCCTCACCTTGACACCAGAGAAGACCTCTCTGCAGAATTGGCCCGATCCCATGGTTTCTTCACCCCATCTGAAAGACAGTACAGGAAATAGAGGGTCTGAGGACAAAGAAGGGCCCTTTTCTCTATAAATCTGTTTAATATTTATAATGGTTTATAGCCCTTAATCTGTTATCTTACTATTTATTATCTGCAAGCTGTCATTTTGCTTTTAATTGCTGAATTTCTGCAATGCATTGTTCTCCATTATGAATCAGGAGTTACCTGAGGCGTTCTGTCCACCGCGGGTGATGGATGAAGGACCATTCTGGTCATCCTGGGAAGAGAGAGAAAGAGCATGCATCATACTCATCATCATCGTCATCTTCACAATTATGATGTCCATTATCACAATCATGCAATCTGTGGTCGTGTGTAATGTTCAAGGCAAGTGTTAAGCAAAGGAAGTGATCAATATGCATCAATGCCGTTCCAATGAAATCAAGTCATTCAATCATAACCGCCAGCCAAAAAAAAAATTGTGTATTATGTCCATGATGCAGCCTCTCCTATCTTTTCTGTCCCACTCACGTTTTGGCTGTCCTCAGGCCTTTCTGAAGCTGCTTTCCTTCTGGGGGCAAGAAGAAGCCTCTAATCAGCATCAAGCCACAACATCATCAAATCATCAATCTATTCACAGATTTGACAGGAACTTGAAAAACAATAAAGTTGTAATGGATACTGTGCTAGACAGTCAAGACAAAAGCAATGACAATCCCGATGACTGCTAATCAAAGCCTATGGTATTTCTGAACGCGACGCTCCGACCTTCGTGCCAGCAAAGCGTTCATCTCCTCCATCAGTCCACCACTCCCTCCGCTTGTCCGGTTGGCATCGTTTTTGTTGGCGCCCGACCCTGCAGAGTTCTCCTCCCCGGCCTGCAGGAGAAAGGGGGGATAAAAAAGGAGCATGGAAAAGCGTGCCTCAGTCAAGTGATACATGGACCTCCTCAGGTGGTGCGTTCACACAGTGGGAATGACGGAGGCCTCTCACCCTTTGAACCCGGCGCAGCTTGGCTCCGGCGATCATGGCGGCGAGCCCCGTGGCGGCGGGCGCCTCCTCCCCCTGGACGCCCCCTCCCAGGGGCAGCGGTGGCGGCAGCGGGGCGCCGGCGGACGGGGGAGGGGGGCACGGGGGAGGCGGAGGCGGAGGGGGGCCGCCACCCATGGGCATCGGCGGAGGCATGACGGGCGGCGGGGCCACCGAGAGGACGGCCGGGTGGCCCGGGAAAGGAGAACCTGACACAGAGAAGGACACGTTACTCACCGTAACTCTGCATCCTAATCTGTAATCTGCTGCAGTGGCCCTGTGGAGGCTGGCAGGGTGGGGAGGGGAGGGGGTACAGTAATGTTTTGTGCCTGGGTCCGTGCGTTTTAACCTGAGTTGGACGAGCGTCGCTCCCTCTCAATGTGCGCCTGCATTTGCTGCTGTTGCTCCATCATTTGCCTGGGGAAGACAGCGAGGTGAACACACAGTCAGTCGCCCCCCCTTAGGGGGACTGGTCTATAGCACAGCATGGACATAGACAGTCGATCTGCTCACGGCGCAATGCTAACAAGAGCACAAAAAGAATGGCCTGATTCAAAGACTCCTCCTGCGCTACAGTGGACAGGCAGCTACATGCTACGGTACCAGTCTACTTTTCAGCCAGTCAGTCACGTTGTCAGTCAGCAGGTCAACGAGCGTGGAGGTTAGACAGATAGAGTGATGACTTTTATCTTACTGCCATTCAGCTTGTCACTCCCAGCCGCGCCAGCCTATTATCAGCCCTCCATCCCTTTAGATCCTACCGTCAATGTTTGGTCCTGTTTCATTACACTAGGATGGCTGCCTGGGGTTTTACAGGTAGCTGTCGGTCTGAATCCATGCGGTACCCGTGTATTTCCCTCCTCCCATTGTTAATAAAGCCCCCCCCCCTCCCC
>JAVQIZ010128038.1:0-36557 GCA_036023535.2 Galaxias brevipinnis | reverse complement strand
ACAAAACACATGTAGACTGGATGGGCAAACTCCCATGCCCCCCCAAACAGCCCCGCAAGGGTAAAGAGTTGGTCCACTGTTCCACGACCAGGACGGAATCCGCATTGCTCCTCCTGGATCCGAGTTCGAAAATCGGTCAAAGTCTTCTTTCCAACACCCTGGCATAAGCTTTCCCAGGTAGGCTGAGAAGTGTGATACCCCAATAATTGGAGCACACCCTCCGGTCCCCTTTTTTAAAAATGGGAACCACCACCCCGGTCTGCCATTCCAAAGGTACTGTCCCCGACCTCCACGCGACACCGAAGAGGCGTGTCAACCAAGACAGCCCAACAATGTCCAGAGCCTTCAGTATCTCGGGGCGAATCTCATCCACACCCGGCACCTTGCCGCTGAGGAGCTTCCCAACTACCTCAGTGACCTCTGCCAGTGATATTGCAGAGACTTCCCCCGAGTCTTCGAACTCTGCTTCCTCCACAGAGGACGTGTTGGCGGGGAAGTGCTCCTTCCACCGCCCGACGATATCCCCAGTCCAGTCAAAAGTTCTCCTCCCGAGCTCAACAGAGCCTGGGCCAATCCCTGCTTTCCCTTTCTGAGCCATCTAACGGTTTGCCAGAACTTCCTTGAGGCCAACCAAAAGTCCTCCATAGCCTCCCCGAACTCCTCCCACACCCGGGTTTTTGCTTCTTTGACTACCGAAGCTGCAGCCCGTCCGGCCACCCGGTACCTGTCTGCTGCTTCAGGAGACCCCTGAACCAACCAAGCCCGAAAGGGCTCCTTCTTCAGTCTGACGGCTTCCTTCACCTTCAGCTTCTGGCAGGCTAATTAATCTAAATATGATCTGCATTATTTGTAATGAACTAAATTACACAGCTCTTACGTTAGTACAATTGTCATACTTATATTTATACTTCATTTCATATACATAATATCATATGTTTGTCACCTGTCTCCACTTCCTTGGTTACCCTTGTCTTTTCTCTCTCTCGTGCTTAAATTTCTGCTTCCTCCTCCCCTCTCTCATCTCTCAGTTCACTCCCTTTTCTACCTCTCCTTTTAAAAAAAATTATAAGGTCTGATCTGTTTTTTAAAATTTCTTCTATCTTTCATTTTCGGAGGAGGGCACCCTGCTAGCTCTGACGGTTGATGGAGGTACAGACTTTTGCTAGCTAGGCATGCAAGACAAATAGCAGGCAACGATGGCCTTATGAGTCTTAAGGCTGCTTTATGCTGCTGCGTTGGCGCGTCTGCAAACATCCATGTGCGTCGTGCGCTGATGTTAGCACAGCACTTTGCCTACGTGCTTCCATGGAAGTTTAACCGGTCACATTTACTTATCGAGAATGTACCCCCAAAAAGTTGGACGAAACATAGATGCCTGCAATCAGCGATTGTTTGACGCTCAGAAACTACGCACGTTAGGATTCAGAGGACTGCTCAGTGTCCGCGTCTGTGGCCCTCTGCGAGCTACGCTCTCCCAGAAACCTAACTAAGGGGTTTTCAGCTGTTTGTTTTAGTGTTTGGTAAGGATATTACAGTTTCCCATAAGCTAATAATAGTGTTGGATTTGAAAAAAGATGGAGTACGTAGTAAGACAATGAAGTGGAGTTCCTTAGAGCAGGTTGGGTGCTGAGCTTTCACCAGGTGGTGATGGAGCACCAGCGGCACAGCAGCATCACTACTTCCCTATGAGACCAAACCTGCTCTCTCACACACACACACACACACACACACACACACACACACACACACACACACGCACACACATACCAGGAGCATTACCACACCTGCTCTCACACACACACACACACACGCACACACACACACACACACACTAGGAGTATTACCAAACCTGCTCTCACACACACACACTTTAGGATTTAGGACCACTGATGAGGTCCTTTCGACCAACTTAGACATTAGCAATGAAAATGTGAAGCTGATCCTAGATCACTAATTTCAAGTTAAGACGCTTCGATAATAATTAGGATGGAGTTTACTAGCTATAAGGCCCAACTATGCCCTATATGAAGCATTACTCTCCCTTCCTCATTTGACCCTTCATGCGCCTGAGACACAGGTTATGTAGACGTGTCATACAGACTTATAGACCCCAGGTTATGTAGACGTGTCATACAGACTTAAAGTTTCTGGAGACAAACTCCACTGCTTTCTCAATTTGCTAGCTGCTGCTCAAGTCACATAACATTCCTAGAAACATTAGCACCTGAATGGTTGTTGCCAGGTGATATCACCCAAAGTTGACCATTACTCTATTTCTTACGCATTGCAGGCCTGGCCCAAGCTGTCAAAATGGCCCCTGTTGTCTGATTGTTGTTTGATCTCATAAACAGTGAGGGGTCTTGCTGGAAGTTGCACCCACCCCTTGCATGAGTCACCTACTGAATGTGACCTCTCCTGTCTTTCAGGCTTCGGCTTTGTTACTTTTGAGTGTGAAGACGTAGTGGACAAAGTGTGTGAGATCCACTTCCATGAGATCAACAACAAAATGGTCAGTACACCTGGTGGTGGTGCCACTCTCAGGCTTACTCTGATTCTAGACTGGGTTAAAAGAGATCCCAACTTTGCATGGAGTTAGTCACGTCTTATTGAGCTGGATCCTCACATTTACAGTACTTCATTTTGTTTTTACATGATAACATTTGGGAAAAGAATACCATATTTAAAAGGATTGGGATTGCTTTATGAACCACACAAGTGTCTGATGAACAATAAAGGAGACCCATAACCCTATTTGATCTGTTATAATAATGTACTTTGGCTCTGCCCATAGGTTGAGTGTAAAAAAGCCCAGCCAAAGGAAGTGATGTCACCGACAGGCTCAGCCAGAGGGCGTTCTCGTGTCATGCCATACGGCATGGATGCCTTCATGCTGGGGATTGGCATGCTGGGTAGGACACTTTTTGCCGTGTATATATTCTTAGTTGATAACAAGGAATGGAGTCACATAACTCATAGCCACCCCATACTGACTGCTACCCGCCTACCTGACACATAACTGACCCACACACCCCATACTGACTGCTACCCGCCTACCTGACACATAACTGACCCACACACCCCAAACTGACTGCTACACCCCCCACCTGACACATAACTGACCCACACACCCCAAACTGACTGCTACACCCCCCACCTGACACATTACTGGCCCACACACCCCAAACTGACTGCTACCCGCCTACCTAACACATAACTGACCCACACACCCCAATCTGACTGCTGTGTTAGACTTTGCCGACTTTGTTTTGGATGAAGCATTGAGAAGGCAGTGTGCATGTAATGGAAGCTGACTGGCTGTATTTAACCAAAGCCAGCTTGTCCTGATGTGCCATGTCTCTCCCCGCAGGCTACCCAGGATTCCAAGCAGCTACGTACACCAGCCGAAGTTACTCTGGGATGGCTCCAGGATACACCTACCAGTTCCCTGGTAAGAACCCAGATTACTTCTCATAACTAGCTGTCTTAGTACATTCTGGAAAACAGCAGTTCAGTTTGATGTTCGTTCATCTGTAAGGGAATAGTTCCATTATTAATTTATTTTCATGGAGATAATGACATTTAATTACAGTTAATGAATCGGTTTGCTGCAATTTAAACGTTGAGGTTATATTCTCAGTGAACCCACACACATATTTCCAGAGCCAGAATACCACCATTAGGCAACACTTGTTAGGATTAAGCACACAGAATGGTCACCTACAAGCATGCACACAAGCACACACCCCCAAATTCACACAAAGACTTCCCTAGCGGAGTGTCTGGCCGCTTGTAGATTTCAGTCTTCCTTCCTCGTTTCCAGTTTGTGGGTCTGCTCTGCCTCTCTAATCGCAGTCTTTATGTGCCTCTCCACTTGACTAGGCTCCATGCTCAATAGCCCGTGCCCTCTTTCTCTCCCCTCCAACCCTCCGTCCTGCTGTGGGCTCCTGCTTCTTGCCTCTCTTTGGCAGTCTGATGGCAATGTCTGCATCTCTTTTCTACGGCTGTGTGTGTGTGTGTGTGTGTGTGTGTGTGTGTTTGTGTGTGTGTGTGTGTGTGTGTGTCCTGAACGTGAGCGTACCTGCTGACAGGGAAAGCTGATTGTATTCTAAAGGATCCCTCTGTTGACCTTTCTGTTGTAGAGTTCCATTTAGAGAGGACCCCCCTCCTGAGCTCCCCCCACCACCCTGAGCTCACAGGTCAGTGGCCGTCTCCTCTTAGCTCTTACCTTTTTAAAACAGAGCCCTCTGGTGGCTAGGAGTGGTGCTACATTCAAAGCAGTCTCCTTTCTCAGGTCCACATCAACATGGTAACACATTTAAAGCATTGATTAGAATGTGGACTAGGTTTTGTGAGATATCCATTCAGATATTGTTTGGTTGGTGAAACAGATAATAGGAGAAATGGGTAATGGACATTGAAACATGCATTGTTTTGTAAGCATGAGCCAGTGATTGGTTGGACTGTCTCATGCTGTCTCTACCCTCTTTGCTCTAGCCATTCCACTGACAGCTTACGGACCAATGGCGGCAGCGGCAGCAGCAGCTGCTGTGGTTAGAGGTGAGCCTATTCTTTTGTAAAGCAGCATTGTACTTACATCTGGCTTACATACCTTTCCAACACTTCATAGAGAAGTCCTCATAGGTGCCTCTGCCCCTCAGGCTCCAACCCTTCCCGGCCTGGTGCCTACCTGGGCACCAACAGCCCTGGGCCAATGGCTGACTTATATGCCGCTGCCAATCAGGACTCAGGAGTAAGCGGCTACATCAGTGCTGCTAGCCCTGCCCCCAGCACAGGATTCAGCCATGGTCTCGGGGTACATCTAGTTAACTTCATTGTGCAGCAAGTCCTTATCCTTTGCACTTTGACATACCGTGTTTATTCACTACTACACATGTAGAAATACTCACATACACGCTGTTTCCACTCAGGCTCCACAGCTACTGTTTAGTGTAGCTTTAGTAGTGGATTTCAACCTTCTGATCTCTTCCTCCTTTAGGGTCCCCTGATTGCTACAGCCTTTACCAATGGCTACCACTGAGAAAACTCAGGTCAGTTCACTTCTGCTGACGAGCCAATCAAACTGCTCAGCGCTCATCCAGGGCACGATCTGATTGGCAGCTGCTGGCTCTACCTGGCCTCTGGCTCCTCTTGACCCCAGGCGCTGATTGAACAAGATTTTATTTTGTACTCTTCTCTTTTCCTGTACTAACATCACTTCCGCTTTGTACCCTCTTTTGTTTCATTGTTGTTCATTATCTTTTGGACTCTTATAATATAGATTTATTTCAGTACAGTCTCAATATCTCCGCATTTAAAAAAGATTCCCCTGACATGAAAATGATGCAAGCACACAGAGACAAAGAAAATGTCTGAAGGGAAGGTTTGTCATGTTGATAACAGGCACAAGGAGTTTCCTTTGGGTTTATCTTAGAATATTTGTGTCATGGAGGGCTATGTTTTCAGCAATACCTTTTAATCTGAGGTAAGAGAAGAGGACAAAAATTAAATGCTGCATTAAGGGAATCTTCTTGTCAAAGAGGCGCCCATACGTTTTAAATAAGAGGAAAACAAATACAAAGCAGGCAAAATCCTTTTTTTAAATCAACCGTCACAGGAACAAAAAACAAAACTGTATATTTTGGTAGATTTTGAAAACAATCCTTTGTAATATTGTTATTAATATTGACGGTAAGGTATTTTACTCTTTAATTGGTTTTAAAGCAATGTTTAATGTCTTATGTAAGATATTGTATATAAAGTGTGGAGTGGAAGCAAGTCAATGCGATGGAAGGGGCGGGGGGGCGGGGGTCAAAGGGGTGGGTGGGGGTGTGGGGGGTCAAAGTGCAGTCATCTCACTTTTTCATTAGATGTTCATTATAGGTCCAGCTCAATTTTAGGTCAAAGTAGTCTTCCATACATTGCGTGAGTGAAACAGCAACTGGACTTCATTGGTCGTTGCTGAGCCGAATAAAACAATAGTTTTTTATGCAATACAAAATCTTGAAAATATGGAAATTAAATTATTCTTAAGCACAGATATCATGATTATGTTACATTTGGATTCCTTGAGTACGATTTGGGGAAAAAATGAGAATGGACATAAGCCAAAAAGAGATCCTTGCTAAAACATTTGGAGGGTCAGGGGTAGGGTTATGATTTTGGCTGCTCTTTACTCCAGCTGTTTGGAAAAGGACTATATTTTTTTGCCGTAGTGTACTACTTTATACTGTTTTTGTTTTTAGTTTATATTGCTCTCCTACACACGGTGTTATCAGCCGTTCCGATGAATGAAGGACACTGTTAAAGAAACTTTTAATTTCCTAAAAATGGCTACATCACAATTATGTGTGGTCCTCTTCTGACTTTAGAAGCTGCATGTGCTTATGTCTGGACGAGTGAGTGACTTTGTGTGCAGATACTGAGGTTTCATATGGAACTTCCTTTGGCGACTGAGGAGTATTTTGATTGTCCTTTTGGTACTGACCTGTTTGCCCACTTACAAGAGTAAACCATATTGCTGTAGGGCTCAATGTGAAACGTTTAGGTGTTGAGGAAACCAGAGCTTTGCTCTCACCTGAGGGGTTGGGCAGGTAAAGCCGGGGTTCTCCTGTAGTCAGTTGTACAGTTCAGGTTTGGCCCGGTCCAGTGAAAGCTCATATGAACGGTTGACCTCGGCCTTTCACATAGGGCGGGAAAAGATTGAACCTGAATTGTGGTTCAATTAACCCACCTTGCATTTTTCAATGTTAAATAATATTATTCCTATTCATATTTACGCCATGTGAAAAAGCATCGTCTTTACAGGGTGTCCTCCACAGATGAATGAAACACCATACTCCCTAAACTACCTTTGAAAACAACACACAAAACTACTGCTGGAAAACAACACTGTAACTTTGTAACCTACGAAAGCAATAAATTATTTTTTACCTAAGATATAACGACAATGCTGTTAATGGTAATAGCATTGTTGATTCTGCGGCATTAAGACTTATTTTTCAGAAAAAGCTATATATTTTTCTGCTTTTCAGATATTGTTCCCGTGTAGATTGATTAATGTTCATGCTTCTTGGTTGTTCTAGTACTTTCTCCTGGGCCAGGAAAAGGGCCGCAGCTTGAAATGCTCCGAGGCTCTTTTTAACACTTAAACTCTCATTGGCCTGTTATAAACCAAGCTTTATCACAATGTATTTGTTTTAAGTTTTTTCTCCTCTGGACATAAAAATTCCTAATAAATTATTGTAAAGCATTCCACTGAGGTATGGATTTTAATTGTATTTCTTGTATTTCATGCCAATTATTATTCTATGTTAAGAAGGGTGTTTCTACTAAAGCGGTGGTTAGGTCCACCGTAATGCAACCTTTTAAATTCCTAAGACATATCGGCAGTGATGGTTTCTGTCTACCACTGGATTGATAACGGTGGTCTGAGGGGTAAACAGTTTGTTCCTTCACTAGTGTGGCTCAGGTGTGGAAGGCTGGAAAGGGGCCAGGGCTACTTATCTCTCACCCTCCCCTCAGACATCACACCCTCTTCGGGTGTAGCTTTTTTGCCCACCCCGTCAAAAATGACACCGATGTCTGCTAGAGCTTTAGATCCCAACACACATCTCTCCTCCTCCTTGCCACATAACACTCCCCTAAACTATTTCCTTAACTCAGGGGCAGAACTGTACGTCTACTACAATTATTTTCCTTCAATTTTCTCCTTCATCCTCTCTCTTGCTTGGGTTCTTTACAAATTTGGGATACTTTTACAAACTGTCCTGTTGATCCTTGGTGTCCACGTCTGTGGTGTGTTTCCTATTTCTGGAGCGATGGTGCTGGAGGCTCTGCACTCTGATGTCGTGAAGACTTCACTGAATGGGAGCACAGATGTTGACCATAGTTCTTTAGAGGAGCAACACCCTCCACCCCCCCTTCGCAATTACTTGTGTCTGACTATTCTAACCTGCTTCTGTCCTGCATACCCCATCAACATTGTGGCGTTGGTCTTCTCAGTGATGGTGGGTATAGTCATTTGGTAAACCAGTGTGTAACTCTGGGATGATTCACTTCCCCCTGTTGTTATTTGTCTCTGAGGTGCTGTGGTCTTTCAGTATGCATGCAGGCATTATATGTAACCAAAACAAAGGGAGAGGCTGGAGAAACAGCAACATGCTAAATATTGGTTATTAGATAGAGGTTTTCCGTTTTGCAACCTCAAAAATAACTTATGATCCTACCTTTGCAACCTTTGGTTTGAGAATAATTATAGTTTGGATGGATATGCACATATCCGTTTGCCAGAAACATAATTATAGACCTTATTGGCAAGGACTGCTTGTCTCCCTGTGGGTTACATGTACAGTTGCGAAGTTGGCCATATCGATGATTCACCACACAAGCCAATTCCCTCACCAAAACATTTTAGATATATGTACAGTGTGTTATACTGTATGTACTATATATGTCAAAGTATGTATTTCTACAATGAAATAAGTTTAATGGCTGTGCCTCCTCTTTTTGTTACTGAGGATTAGGATTCTACTGTTTCTAAAAACAGTTTCTAAAGGAGTCGTTAAAGCAAAAAAATAAAAAAGACAAAAAATGCCTAATAATTATAAAAACAATTAAGTTTAAAGGGATACTTTCTAAAATAAACCAATTTTCTAAAACGATATATGCTGTTGTTAGGCTCATAGGCTCAGGTATATTGAACAAGTTTGGGTCATAGGATCAATGTAAGTGAAATTCAGATATTTTTCCCATTACTGGCATTGAAATGCTTAATTCACTGTAATCCACAATGTTCACAGAAAATTGCGCGAATCAAACTCAGAACCAGAAAAGCCTCTCCCCCTCGTTGGAAACGGCTGTCGTTTTTTTAATTATGGGGAACGACACCCACGATGCAACAGAGCGTAATTTTCCCAATTCGTTTAACATTCTGCAGTTTGATTGCAAGATGACGATACTATGTATAAAATACAACATTGGTATATGATGAAAAACCTATCAAAACATCGAAGATAAATGCAGAATCGCTTTACGGTCACAACTTTTGATTTTGTAAACAAACATCAGTGTATTTTAAAAGTGTTAAATTAAGTAAATGATGCCCATTGTTAATTTGAGAGCATGTTGTCCCCCTTCTTTGTTGTAGTCTAGGAACAGTTACGATATGGGAGACTATGAAGGTTCCAGACGACTGGGACGCAAAGCTCTCCACGTGGCCATTGCTTCTGTCATCATTGGCTTCCTGATTATAGCCATTTTCTGTGTTGTCCATTTTACCACTGGTATACAATAAACAAAAAAACAGACTCAAATGTTAGTTTTGTGAAGACAAACAGCAGGTATGTTCTATATCATTGTTATAGAATATAATTTCTATTTTACGTTTCCATTATCGTAACAGCTCATTGAAGGCAATCTTTCAAGAACACAGGTGCTCCTGTGCATCATACTTTATTACCTCTAGTTTGTGCCATTTCTCTCTGTGTCCATTCCAGACAGATTTCTAGGTGTGGCACTCAACTGAATTGCTGGACGACTACTTGGTGAATGGACCAGCGTATTGGAGGAGAGGGATACTACTTGCAGAACAATAAATTCCAGAGTCCACATCCTGTCCGACTTATTTTGTGTCAGTGTATCTTCATGTGAAATGACTCCGAACAAAGTGTTTTATTTTCGTTTTTATGAAGATACTCCCGTCCTATAACTTGCCCTCATTCCCTCTTTCCACTTCCTTGTCCTTTGGAGAAGCAGGGTTTTTTATAATTTTTAACGATAGGGTACTAGTTTCCTATATTGATAATGTATAGAACATAAAGGCAGCTTCCTTAACCTATTAACTTCAGTCAAACAATGCAGGTATGCTGATGGACACACAAAAATACAAACATACACACAGGGACAGAAATCAGAGGAAATTAAAATTTAAACCAATTATGCTACTCTCCCGCCATTTATTGTATTGTATAATATTGAATAGTCAAACTGTTGAGTCATTTTTATAATTTTAGTCAATTGAGTGTGCAAAGTTGTGTATGTGTAGCAATGTTTTTCTAACCACAATAAGGTTTTAACATTACAATGATACTATATGGCAATGGGTGCTTGATTATTGTCACAGTACGTTGTGTCATGTTCCTGTTAGGGGGTTTGCTTTGATATAGTTTGGTTAACAGTCCAGGTGGCAGGGGTCTATAAACGGAAGAACTAATGTACTAGTCAGTTTCTGCTGAACGCCACATTATATGTGCTAAAAGCTTTTTAAATAGAGGCATTAAAAAACATTGAGTAGGTATACAAATACATAATTCCAATGTTCTGTGTACTGTAAAACGGAACAGCAGAGTAGCAGAATACTGAGAACAATTCATCAATTACCAAATGTAATGCATTCTAACTATATATCTTCCATAAACTTTTATTTGTAAATGCCTTTTATTTATGTAGTATGTGCTATTGAATTACAATATATTGGGATGATCTGTTTAAAGAATAACACAAATATGCACTTTCAATTGAATATGCATAGAAAAATAGCTTCAATAGCTTAAATAGCAAATACAGATGTCAACAAAAAGTGTCAATATTTCTGCTCGGAATTCATTCGGATAGTAAACCTTCCCGTGGAGTTGTGGGGACATGATAGCTCAGAGTAACTTCTGTAATTGTGTACAGTCCTTAACGACAATCCAAGTGACTTAAAGCTGCAGTTTCTGGTAATAAGTCAAGACTTAGGATAGAAAGGGCATTTTTGAAAGAAATATAAATGTTACACACAATTGTAATAGAGTACATGGTGGTGTGTAGAGTGGTTTTAGGGGTATTATTCACAAGAAAACATCTTTCCCTCTTACAAACCATATGTTATTTTATTTGTACTTCTTTTGAAATATATGAGTTTGTTTGGTGTTGAAAAGTATAATGTTGTTGATTTGATTAACTAATAAATGTTACATTTATTGACACAGTTTGGTTGTATATATTGTTTTCAATGCATGTTGTTATCTTACATGTTGAGCACACCATGTCGATGGTGATTAACCGACTCCAGCCCCATTTTGAGTTGTTTACTAGCTACTGTCCTCATGCCAAGTGCAAAATGCCGAGTCGGGAGGATTATGTAGTTTGATATGTAATAGTATCTGCATGGCCATCTAAATATAACTGCACAAGGGGGAAATCCCCCTTGATACCAGTCTTGAACTCCTTGTTTGCCATCCTAGTTTGATTCTGTGGCAAAATTGTTAGGAAGACCTGCCTTAAAATGATCCTTGTAAAACATCCTGCTGCACTGGCACATGGGAACACTTCTTGATTTTTCCTCTATTAGAGGATATTTTATTTTGAATCCTGAATAAATTCCGGACTTAATGGAATTTGTTGTTCCTACGATCTTAATGCCTTAAGTAAGTTCAGTTATGCTGTAGAGAAAACAAATTTTTGCCAAATAGTATGTGGAGATGAAAAAGCCAATCAGACTGTATGAGACAGAATTGCTTTACTAACCAATGTCCACAGCTCATTGCGTGAATAGAGAGCCCAATTCCGCCCCTTCCGGTTTACCGCCATGGGACCTTATTTCAGAAAAAAAAAAATATTGTAGTCAATGGCGAGAGATGCCTTATCTTTTGATCTCGAATGAATTGTGCCATGAAGCACACATATGATAATCAGGTTTGTAAGCCTGTATAAAAAAAAATCCGTCTGTATTCAGATTTGCAAGTGTGTTGAGAGTTTTATTTGTGTAGTCAAATCTGTGAATGCGTGCATTGATCTGTAAATGTGTAGACAAATCTGTAAATACGTATATGGATATTAATGGCTAAAAGTTTAAGTATTTTTGCTGCAAGAGCTGAAAATACAGACAAGCTTAAGTTACAACTCAAGCGGGCCTCTCAATTGGATGTGTTTTTACACGTAACTTTTGCTAAACTTCTGCTGTGGCAGAGATCTGTGCGTGTGTGTAGTAGTGATGTGTCGTTCGTGAACGAGTCGGCTCTATGAGCCGGCTCTTTTGAGTGAACGATGGGAGCCAGTCCCCGTATGAGAACCTTTTTTTTATTTTATTATTATTTTTTTTTTATTCAAATACAAGAACACTAACAACGTCACACAATAGGCGGTGGTTAATTGTTCTCTTTACTACGTTATTCAAAAGGCAATTTTATGTTCCTCTTTTCTAATTTCCCCCCTAATAATAATAATCCATCCATCCATTAGCTATACCGCTTATCCTATGCAGGGTCGCAGCCGTCCCAGCCGACACAGGGCGAGAGGCGGGGTACACCCTGGACAGATCGCCAGTCTATCACAGGGCTGACACATAGGGACAGACAACAACTTACACTCACATTCACACCTACGGACAATTTAGAGTCACCAATTAACCTGCATGTTTTTGGACTGTGGGAGGAAACCAGAGTACCCGGAGGAAATCCACGCAAACACGGGGAGAACACGCAAACTCCACACAGAAAGGCCCTTGGGCCAGGTGGGGATTGAACCCAGGACCTTCCCAAAAGTGCTACCCACTGAGCCACCGTGCTGCCCTTACTACAATCATAGGTCTATAATAATCACAGTTCTATTATCAGTAATCATAGTTCTATAATAAAGGTAACACAAACCATTTTAAATAAAATGCTTCAAATGAATTAAAGTACCAAAAAAAACACTTTTTCAGTGTGCAGTCTCTTTTTGGTGTGAGCTGTGAGGTGTGAACAGAATTCTTCTAAATGTTTGATGACAATTGATATAACTTTTAGTCACAAGCAGTTAGTGGACCATGTATTTACCCTTATGGTTCATACAGTGTCATAATATCCATACATTATTGTTAAAGGATTATATGTTAAACTGTTATATGTCATTTATCTGGGTCTTAAACATCTACAAAGTATGTATTAACTGTTGCCAGATTACATTGTACTCATTATTTACACTATTGGAGGTGTAATACGAGAATAGCATTTAAGTATGCTCATGCTTTTTCAAAACAAAATCTTAATTAAACGTAATTTAAACCATAGCAAAAAGGAAGACACAACACTGTTTGACTTGACTTTCCTGCAGAATATTCTGGTATAATGACAAACTTTTTCTGTACCACAGTCACATCCTGTTTCTGACCTATATACACCCTGACCTTCTACAAACACTGAGAAATGTGGATGTGGTTAGTTTTTATTTTGCGTTAAGTATTATTTGATCTCGATACTTGCTAGATATTATATTATACATTATAACATTTGTATCCCTGTTTTTTTTTGTGTGTGAGTCAAGATCAAGAGGTTCATGCGTTTTCTTATCGAGTGTTATTTGGATGAGCTCATAATAGGTAAACCTCTTGTAAAAGTCAGAGGTTCACAGAATTATTCTTTAAAAGTTCAAACTGCTAAACTGATTCTGTATAATGACAAAAATATGGGGGTTTGATGTGTGAGTGAAATAGGGAGTATTACATTTTCGCTAAAGCACTTCTACTTTTTAGCTGATTGATCTGTGTTTTTAGAGATCGAAACATAACACATTTTGGAAGATAGCACAAACACCACCAACATAGTAGTTTTATTTTAGGTGTGGCCTGTAGAACTGTAACGTTCCAAAGGAAAGGAAATGGCTGGGGTCAGGTGTTTTAATCACATTCATTATTTTTAACCACTACCTTACTGATAAGAGATTGTCAAAACGTCACTTCAAAGGATGTTTCAATCAAATCTACATTTAAGTATTTGAATAACTGCAATGTGCTTGGTAAAAAAATTTAACACATGTAATGTGCCTTTATCATTGTATGCTTTATATGATAAACCTATTTTAAACCCCTCATTCTTTGCCTTCTGGTTTTTAACTTTCTGATTTGTTCCCTATTGGTGAGAAAACATACCACTACAATCTGCCAATGTGTTATCAGAATTATATATTATTTATGATGTATGCCTCCTTTCTTCAAGTTACCTCTAAAGACTGTCTGTTAAAAACAGCTATCAGTGGACCAGTTAAAGAAATATCAACGCATAGGTGAACAATATGTTTTTTTTAATAGAAAAGTTAAATGGCTAATCGACAATTGATTGTTCTAGAGATAAAGTGAATGATATGCACAAGCATCAATCAAAACAAATGTCAAATACCCCACCAAAAACAACAACCAACCAAAGAGCTCGCAGGTGGACATGCAGCATGTCAACGGACATTGGAGCTTGTGACCAATCAAAAGAGTTCCCTCTAAGCCACTGAATAGCAGCAAAGATGTCTTCCATATCTGTTTATGTTCACTTTGGGTTTCAGAAAAAGCATGCTTGTTGGAAAAGTACAGTAGCGTTACATTCAACAACAGATTAGACTGAATCAGTAACTTCCCTTTTTACCCACAAGTCATGTATAGTCATCAATACACTACAACGCAGTGCACACTGCAACATCTGCAGTGTTCAGAAGTACAACATTTAGCTGCTTCTTAACTGGAAGAAGTCCAGGAATCAGTAATCATCACACTGGGTGCGGACAAATGACAATTCTATCACTGCTACAGTGATTAGAAGTCAGTGAACACATTGTGTCCAAGATTTCTATGCCTTTTCCATAATACCAAAATTAAACAGATGACCTATCCTCTCATACATATACTGTACTACTTTGAGAATGACAGTGTTCCACCTTGTGCAAAAGGGAAACCATTTAGGCCTAGTGGTTTGCAAGTAAATACACCTAGGTTTCTCGCAGACAGAAGAAAAGAACAAGAGGAGAACGCAGCAATGAAACACAGAGTTAAAAGACACACTGACCTATGGACAGGTACACTGACCTACAGACAGGTACATTGACCTATTAAAAGCTCATTCATGAAGGTTTTAGTTCTAGAGATAGAATTACAGTACATTCCTGAACATAAAACACTAACATTCAGAAATGTAAAATGAAGTAAACATAAATTAAGTACTGGCAAAACATGCAAAAAGCAAACATTTCTCTGATTAAGCTATACTTATAGATTATATAACAGAATAGAAAATCCTATTATTCCAGCATACCCAATATTCTATCACTGATAACTTCACATTAATTGGTAAAACATATCATAAAGGACAAATGACCGATGAATTAATTTAAAAACATGCAAACACTTGACATTCAGTTCCCAGTACATATTATAATCTGCATCCTGTACCACAGGTAAGGTTGTGATTTGTTTAGTTTTCTTTTCAATAAAAGTATGGACAGTAATAGGAGTTCTGAAAACAATAGCAACCAAAAGTGCTTTAGTCAGTGCTGTTGACATGAATATAATCGTAACGTTTTAGAAAGAGAAAAGGACAGACAATCTTTGAGTTTCTTCTTTCTGATACATTCTATCATCTTTCTGTCCAGATGACATCAGTGCTATTGACCTACTCATTCCAGAAAAAAATGATAATATAATAAGGCATGAAAACAGTCATTTTGGACATTATAGAAAATATATTACCGAAAAATAAATTATTTATACACATAGTTTCACACTGCATTTGAACACATACCTAACCTAAGGTGGTTCATTTGGATGTCTAAAGTAAGTGTTCCCTAACTTATAGTTTCTCTTTTGACCAAGTACTCTTAATTTCCACTAGTTTAACGTAACCTGTCTGTTTGTTCACCCAACCCTAATCCTATGTCGAAAGATTGTCAATGGAGTCTAAACCAAGAGGAACTGCTCTGGGACAAAACAGAGCGAGAGAGAAAAAAAGAAAAAAAAAACTAAGAACTAAATGGTTACATGGTTTTCATTCTCTTCTGCTCATTTGTAAAGTGCCACATGTGAGCTGGAGACCTCCACTGTCGTCTCACAGGCCGGAGTGCTGGCTCTGCTGCTGTAGCTGAGTTTGGTGGGCTGCCTGCTGGGCAGCCTCACAATCCTGAGGCCCTTCCTCGGGCCCCCGTGCATACATGAGCACCAGCGTGACGGTAGCAAAGGTGGTAGCGTTGACAGGGAAGGCCCTGAGGAGTGTGGAGGTGAGGCCTCGGGTGAACACGCCGTAGCCCTCCCTCCTGACGCTCTGCCGCACGCAGTCGGCGATGCTGCTGTACCGGCACACCCCGCCCACTCCGTCCGCCTGGAGGCGGGACTTAATCACGTCCACGGGGTAGGTGGAGAGCCAAGAGGCGATACCCGACATCCCTCCGGCAAACAGCAGCTTGGGGACCATGTATGGGTCGTTTGGCTCGCAGCCGAGGGAGCGCGTCAGCACGTCGTAGGCCAGGAAGTACACGCCGAAGCCGGGCGTCTCACGGACCAGCGTGGTGACCATGCCGCGGTTGACACCGACCAGGCCCTCGCGTCTGTAGATGCGGATCAGGCAGTCCAGGGAGTTCTTGTAGAGCTTCCTGGTGGACCTTTTGGACTCGCCGGTGCCCTGCATTTGCATGCGCGTCTTGGCCAACTCCATTGGGCAGCATATCACACACTGGATGGTGCCGGCTGCCGCCCCAGCTAGGAACTGGTTCATGGGAGTGTCCTGGCCCAGGTAACGCATGGCGTTGCCCTGGACACCAAACACGATGGCATTGATGAAGGTCAAGCCCATCATAGGGGAGCCGATGCCTTTATAAAGACCAACCATCTGAGGGACAGACAGAGAGTGAGTGTGTTTGTGTACATGGGTCAACTTATTGAACCAACACACCAATAAAACTTTAGTTAACTAATTAGGCCGGCCTATAACAGCCTTCAAAAAATTCTCTAATGAAACAAATTCCAAACCCCATTGAACAAAACAGCTACCTTGCTGTGTGAGTACAGAACCAAATCAAAAACAAAGGCATCTCAACCAGACACAAAACCAGAGGTAGGAGTGTGTTTTTCCGTGGATCCATTTTCAGGTCACACTGAAACACTAAACTCTTACACTCAGCATAGAATTTAAAATGCATCAAGGCCGGTAAAAAATTTAAACCATGTAGAAAAGGTATTGTACCATTTGTATTGATGTATGTGTGTATCGTTTATGTATACGACTCAATGAGGACTTAGAAAGATCTCAGAACCTCGGATGTTGGAAAGTACAAACAAGAAAACAATTCATAAATAACTAAGACAACTTCTAGTTACAGTTGCTATTACAAAAGTGTGTATTCAGCGTTATAAAACTTTCCTATGTGTCATATAAAAAAGATTGTCAAACATTGGAGAACCAGAGAGCTTTCAGTTAGCTCCTGTAGTTAGCTTTTAATAGTCTCATTAATAAGCAAACGGGTTGTTCAGCAAACATGAACATCTATATAAAGCTGACTTCTATGTTGCAATGGCTGTACCGATTCTTGCCGTATGATGGACTGGAAGCAGTGAATGGTGCCGCGGTAAAGAGGCCTGTCCATATTCTGGACCTGTAGTCTGACCTGAAACAGGAAGACAGTTCAAAGGTCACAACGCAAACTCACGACACCTTTCAGCTTATCTCCTGACTGATTCACGTCCTGACAGTATATTGGAAAACAGGAAGGGGGAAGTAGAAAATAGTGCTATAGTATTACACGTATAGGAATGTAATGAAGTGCATGACAAGACTTGATGAGCACGGTTTCATTTGGACATCAGATTTGTATCTACTGCTGGTGGGACTGGGAGAAGGGCCCTATGTCATCTTAGTAATTGAACAAAAACCAAGAACCAACTGACACAGAAACAGGTAGATTCACCTGAACTGTACTTACTACTGTGTGTATTGCTGTGAAGAGGTAGTTTATCCCTTATCTACAAACACAGTAAGACTTTTCTTCTGTAAAATGAAGAGAATCCTTGTTACAGGTAACAAGGTAATCTCCAAAACTATTAGTGCAGCATGCATAAACAGCAAAATACAGTAAACAAATTGACTAACTAACTGTTACTACGGATATAACATAGATAAGCATGTTGGCTTTCAGGCAATTTTTCTATGGTCGGGCCAACATAAATTTAATTTAACTTATTATTTAAATTTCATAAAAAAAATAACAGTTAAAAATTAACTGCTCTTTTACCTTAACTGTATTAAGTCAAAGTCCTATATTCAAATTAAGAGAATAAACCAGGTCAATAGAAATTCACTTTTACCTTAACTGTGTCAAAAGGGTGCCCAACTAAGACTCCAGCAGCACCTATGGTCAAAGAAGCACAAAGGAAATTGTCAATTATACACAAAAGGATTGCTTTATAGTTTTTTAGTTTATTGAAAAGGTCTGAGAGACTTGTGACTTAAAACCCAAAGCAAATTGTGCCAAAACACCCTTGCTTGAAATATAAAATGAAACACCAGATTAAGATACATAATAAAGCATGTGCAGGTGGGCAAGTGGGCTTATAAAAAAAACCTCACCTAAAAAATAATTACCAGACATTACATTCAGATAAAACTGGTAGTTCGAATCATTAAGAAAAAAAAGAAAGAAAGAATGATAAGGACAGTTTGCATAGAAATCAAGCACTTGGTAGCTCATAGGTGTAGCTCATTGGCGTATATCCTTTTGGAGTAGTACTTTTCACTTCTTCGAATGTTACGTAACACTGGCTCAATGGGTAGTACAATTTGTCCCCATGCCAAGTTGAGCTCTCTGACTATTGACTGTTGGCTTTGGGTGTAACATGACACATGGAAAGAGGTGGATGAGCCTGTGACTGTATCTACAAACTAGGCCTACTGCATATTTTTCTACAATAGCCTGGCTGGCTGACACATTGTCAACAAACACGGCATAACATATTGTAGGCTGATATTCATATTCTAGAAAGGCATGATACAAGGTGCAATGCTGGTAAAAAAAATCGTCCACGTTTACAAAAAGTAAATGTTGTTTATGACTAATAATGAGTTTGAACCTGCCATTTGTGAGGACACACTCTCTTAAGCTTCTCTAATCGTCTGGGGCTGTCATGCAGCACTGGCCAAAACCAACCAATCCAGGACAAAGCCTACATGGTAAGCCAAGAAAGGACCAACAGGCTGTGGGCATGTAGGTTTGACCAAACAGCGATCTGGAGTAACCTCCGGAAAGAACTACAAATGTGCCCTTGAAAAACAATTTTAACAGAGAGGTTGTCAAATTGTGAGTGCTTGTGATTTACAAAGAAACCTATCTTAGAGACTATGTGCCTCACTCCTGGGGCAAGGACATTAATCATGCATACTTTCCATTCATTCCAGGTTAGGGTTTACCCAGAATCAGTTAGTGAACTGTCAGGTGTTTGAGACATGTGAATAGCTTAGCTTATACTTGAGTGCAAGTAATAGTTTTCTAGCTAGATCTAAGCTACAGCTGTGCTTAGTTAAAAAGTAACTTATCAACAAAACAAAGCCATAATTATGTGCAAATTGTCTATAAACTGAGTAAATGACTCCACAAAGCAACAAGCTAACCTTGAGCAAGAGAAAGGTTGGCCTTAGTTATTACCGACCACCACAACAATGATGTTTGTAAGTTGTCGAATAATGCACTTGTTAGTATAAACAGAGAGCATGCCAATGTGCTCTATCTGCCGACCTGTGGTGGAACATACTGTATCATCCTCCAAAGGACTATCATTACATGTTCCATACATTACTTTAATAGACCAACACATATTTTAAATTAGAGTGTTGCTAAGAGGTTCACTACCAAGTAAATTTGGAATCAACCGTAGACACCGCAAATGTGGGCATATGGGAAAAAAACATTCAAGCAAACGGATTTTTTTACTTGCTAGCGTTGTCTCGAAATTGCTTTACAGTTGACATTACTGGTACTAGCATGGCATTAGCTAATGAGCTCAAGGGTAACGTTAGCCGTCATTAGATTTAACACTTACCTCCTATACAACCAGCCAGAAAGTCCATCACCGTTCGGCACGGGATTGTAAAGGGGAACTATGTTCAAGCCGAAGTTAACTAAAGCTGGTTGTTCGCAGGCTATGTAAACGCTATCTTAAGCCACTTGTGCAGCTTAGAGACGCGTTAGCTAAATTGTATGATTAGCTAGTTAGCTAGCCACACTTTGGCCAGCTAAGCCTAAGGATAGCTTGCTGCTATTGTAGTTTATTTAACCAATAACGTGATTCAACTGTATTTGGATGCTAACTAGTTGTCCCTAAACAAAGTTATCATATCCAGCTAACTTAGCAACATAAATTGTTATCTTATGTTGTTGTCTGTCTCTGTGCCGACTACTCAGTCACACTACGTCGTTTTCTGACAGCTGATGACGTTCTGTAAGCGTGCCCTACAGGATTTGGGTAAACATCTTATCCAATCAGATTCCGTTTAATACGCCGACACCCCTTGTTTAGGGAACATACCCCTTCCTATCATTGGCTATGGGGACTCGCAAATGCTGTTTTCAAGGTTACGTCAGAGGTGCTTTTGGGTTTGTCTTGCCATGATAGGGTTTATAATAAATATTCAGTAGTTGGATTAAATTATACAAATTCAGGGCTTCTACGTTAACGGCTTTTCAATCATTCACTGACACTGGTATATTCATTCACATACCTTATTCACGAAGCACCTTCGGAATTCTTCGGCCCTATTCGACTGTTTTGTTACGCAAGTGAAGCACGTGTTAAGTAGTTGGAAGGGCGTGTAGTTGGCAGTATACAGTTAGCTAACACCAAGTTGTTTTATTTGGACCAGGATCCCAGTCTACTGTATTTCCCATCTACCAAAGTACCATGAAACAAGTATAGCGAAAATGGGCTGGGTGATGTTGAGGTCTTTACTATTGTATTAAGTAAACCGAAGCCTAAGCAAATATTTGGTGCTAGGATGCACATTGCAGATTTCGCAGCTGGATCCATTGGAGGTAACGTATATGAGCCTGACATTTGGTTTTTTTATTATAACATCACAACCTGTTTTAATGTCACAATGGATCGTGTGTGTCTAGCGTTGGCTAGTATAACAAACCAAAAAGCAAATATTTTTTTAAAACAAAGTGACCCACCAGCCAACGTAGATTTTAACGTAATCACGATCACGGTTTTCGCAAATATTGCAAAAGAAGCATCAACGTCAAACACTCAAGACTTCTACACTACGGCTTAGTTAGCTCTTGGTAGTCGTCCTCTTTGTGAATCTCTCCTCAAGTTGTCTGACCTAGGTGTGACGTAACGTTACCTGTTACAGATGGCAGACCGTATTCTTTCAGAATTCACAAAGTTCGGTGATACACTGGTTCAAACTAGGCATAACAATTACAATATCAATGTATTTATGTTCGTTAGCCTATATAGACCTTCTGGGTTATGTTCATTAACACTGTGTTGACCAAATTAATAAATGCAGTACTCCTGCTCTGTACACACAGGGGCGTTTGGGATTATGGTGGGCTATCCCTTGGACACAGTCAAGGTAATCATAGGGATTGGACTTAATAGTGTATTGAAATTTTAACATGGCAAGTAGATATGTTGCTGTTCTAGTGCTTTTCATGCTGAAATCGTTTTCATGTTGACAGGTCCGGATACAAACTCAGAAGCAGTTTAAAGGAATATGGCAATGCGTTGTAGCAACAGGTACAAAAGAAGGGGTAGGTAAAACCACACAGCACTTAAGACTTATTTATTTGCAGGTGACTTCAAGAGTCGATGTGTTTTATTTATCAAATGGACAGTCTAACACAGGGTCATTCTTAACAGTGAATTCCTAAGACAAGGCACCCACCAACTAGTAATACAATGCAAATCTATATACAGTCTCTTAGTGAAAAATATACATAACACTAAGACAAAAAAATTATATAAAGCAATTGAGACTGTGAAGGTGGGGAGTATGGACACTGGGAGTAAGTAAGAGTATTAAATATTATAAATATAAAGTGAAGGTGTGCTGATGAACAAAACAGTAATGTTCAATGAGTGACCTCAGGGTGGTTAAGTGAACAGTGTGCTGACCATTAGGGTTAGTTTTGCAGGTTGAGAAGCCTTATGGTCTGGGGTGAAAGCTCTGACACAGTTTGCATTGCTAAGTTCATGAAAACCAAAAAAAAAATAATAATTACATCTCATCAAGCAATCCCAAAAGTGCAGCACTTACAAGTCAGTTTCTTGTCTAACTCCCAGTTTTCTGTCTAATTTGCATGTCAATGACAGTGATGGCCTTATCTTTCGTCTTTAGGTTCATGGCTTCTTCAAGGGGATGTCCTTGCCGGTCACCACAGTTTCTATGACTTCTTCTGTGGTTTTTGGCACGTATAGGAACTGCCTGCAATGTCTGAGCCAGTCTAAAGGAGGTCACAACAGCAAACTAGATGTATTTCTCTCTGGTCTGGCTGGAGGAGTAGCTCAGGTGTGTGGTCACATACATTTAGAGTACCAGTGAGTTGTGATAATAAACAAACTTTTTTTGAACAATACTTTGTCTGCTGCTACGACCACAGCTGTATTTCACTAGATTGCCGTTACAGTTTAAATATTGCGGGACTGCCTGTCTGCATGGTGTCTGCATGCTGACTGCTTACATTTCTCCCTATTTGGATACTACAGGTATCAGTGATGTCACCAGGTGACATTGTGAAAGTGCGTCTGCAGTGCCAAACTGAGTCCATGAGACTGGGCGATAGCCGACTGAAACCAAAATACCATGGCCCAATCCACTGTCTGCTAGCCATCGGAAGAGAGGAAGGGTTTCTGGGCCTCTACAGGGGCGCACTCCCTCTGATGCTCAGAGATGGGCCGTCGTTTGCCACGTACTTCCTGACTTACAGCATCCTGTGTGAGTGGTTGACGCCACATGGCAAGAAAGCACCTGGTGAGTTGAGTTATTTTTATGTTTTAAAAATTAAATATATATATTGTGTTATCGTCATATTTTTTGCTCCGCTGCTTGATTTCTTAATGAATGCGTTTGGATTATAAATCAGCCCATGTGAATAGTAAACTTGATCAAGTTGACATAACTGGTTTCCTTTTTTCTTTCTCTTGTTTTTTTTCTCTTCTCAGATTGGACTGGTGTTATGCTGTCAGGTGGGCTAGCCGGCATGGCCGGGTGGACTATAGGCACACCCATGGATGTGATCAAGGCCCGTCTACAGATGGACGGAGCCAGGGATGTCAAGAGATACAAGGGATTCCTCCACTGCATCACTGAGACAGTGCGTGTGGAGGGAGCAGGTGTGTTCTTTCGGAGCCTTGGCATCAACTGCCTGCGCGCCTTCCCAGTCAACATGGTGGTGTTTGTGACCTACGAGATTCTCCTTGGATTCCTCAAAAACAATGTAGACTCTGCAGACCCACCAACCCTGGGGTTTGAATAGCAATAGACATTAGTCCAGTTTTATTTTTCTGTCTATCAATCTATTGATCTTTATGTTTTTCTATGCCTTCATCTATTAGCATCTCTCTAGGTTTGAGGCAAAGGTCTGTTATTTGTCAATGTTAAGACATTTAGAAGCTAACCATCTCCAGTGTAACTACTAGTGTAACTAGGGGATAGTGGTGGCCCATTGGGTAGGACTACTACCTGGTGACTAAAAGGTCATGATTTTAAATCCCACCTGACTACACAACCCACTGGTGTGCTCTTGAGCAACCCTAAAGTACTTAACCATGTGATCGCATTGTATATCACTTTGGATGAAAGGTGTCTGCTAAATTACGTCAGTGTAACTTAACACCCCAAAAACATGAATATATTGGGACAGATTGATTCTGAATGGAATCTCAACATTTTAGTCCAATTCATAAGTGCAATGCAATTAGTATAATGCATATCATTTAATGTATGAAGTGGTTAATTTGACATATACAGCGATTTAATTGCGTACATTTGTTTTATTTATGATCAGTAGGTGTGTTCCTGCTGAAACAACAGTGCTTGGCTGCTGTTCAATATGTCCACTGGTCTTCAGTTACATATTGATGGTTTTGTATTTATCTAAGCCCCTGAATGTGACACAAACACTCAGGGTTAGTTGTGTTGACGTGGTCTGAACAGTTGGTCTTGGATAATACCCACTTCGCTGTATTCAATCCAGAAAGAGAGAGGGATGAGCGTAACATTTAATGTGGGTTGTTTTGGTGCAGATACCGATTAGGTGTCCCTTGTTTGCAACAGTTCTACTTGAATTTTTGTCATGTATGTAGCATTGTATGGATTTGCTTAAAAGCGCACAACTTTAAAAGGGACTCAGGCCGAAAGGTCTATTGCTAAAAGGAATTACACAATGAAAGCATTAACAGGCAATACATACAAATGCACATTTGGTATAGTCTTGCCTCTGTCCTGGCAGTTGAATTTGTGGAATTTTACGTTACACAAGAACTCTAAGCTTTAAAGATATTTTAAATGTATTGTAATAGAAAACCTATCGTAGCCCTTTGATAGAGATGTCTCACAAAGGTATGATGCTTAACAATACAAAACTTTTAATATGTGAATATGAAAATGAAAGACTATAATACACAGAAAACTACCCCAAAAATGTGCACTCCAATCCTCTGAGGGTCTCCTCCTACAGTACGCCTGTAATCAAACATAAACCAAACCCACACAATACTTGAATGTGATTACTCTGTTAGACGAGGCTGGTAAGAATGTCTGTACACTCAGGGGCTCTATGATGTCATGGATAATGTTTGTGTTGTTGGCACAGTTGGGGTCCCATGGAAACCGTCGTCACTTTGCATGAGAGACAGTTGCCGTATTACAATAACCATATGTCTGCATGCAGTTTTAAGAAAGTTGCTGACCAATTGAGGATGTCATATTGAGGCATTAATTAGGGATATGTAATGACGCAGTTGTGAAGTGTTTATTATGTGTGTGTGTGTGGCGGGGGTTTCAATTAAAGCATTGTTACTTGGATGTTATAAAGGGAATTTATTAGTGTCCAAATATATCAGGAAAATGTGTCTGAAAACAAATACATCGAATTGTGAATGTAGCAAGTGTGCTGTGTCTCTGACATTTTTCCAAAGCCTTTGAATTCTACTGACATCTAGTGGGTTAAAATTATTGGTGCGCCACAAGGTTTGCTAACCAAACAAAAGTTGTTGTCTCACTAAAGATAATAGCACTTAATAGCAGTAAAGGGAACATTTACGTTAATGTCAACGTTGCCTTGATCAAAAACACTCATGCAGGTGATATTGGTTCAGACCTCTTTCCCACCAAGGTTTATTCTTTTGCTAGTTGTGGTTTGGTGATGCCCATGTGAAGAGTGAACAGGGGGTACTAATAACAATAACAATAATTTTTACAAAGGGGAGCTCCTCTGTGACTGTGACACTAGCGGTAGATAAATTAATTCCTATATACAATACCAGTTAAATGTTTGGACACACTTTTCCATTCACTTCAATGGGAAAGTGTGTCCAAGCTTTTGACTGGTACTGTAGGTTTATACCATGGCAATCAACATTGGGCTGTTCATTTAGCAACAGATAACTGCATGTAGCCCAAAATAGCCCTTAGCATGTTTAGCAACGACATACAATGTCAACATTTAAAAATCATTGTAGTTGGTGGTCAATTATTGGATAACGGTGTGAATGGTAAATCATTAGTAACTTTGGTAATATGAAAAAGATTGCACGGATTATTCCCTCAAAAAAGGAACTCCATCCCCTTCTAGAGGATTTGTGTGTAATTAAAGTATTTTATTTTAGGGGAACGTGAAGAAGTTTCTCTACAGTTACAGCACTCCAGCTTTTATCAATAACGTTTTTTGTGTAGATCCTGTGATCAGTCCCCATGTACCAACATTTCACTCCAATGTTGTATTCTAACTCGAGCACAAGGGTTGTTGTTCATTGGACTAATGTAACCAAATCACAATAGGCCTATAAATCAATATCTTACAAACGTAACAAGTTTATGAATGTTCATTAACGTAAACGATAAACAGAACCAAATGGAAAGCACCTACAGAAAAATACTCTTTTTGATTACTTCTGTTTACGGGAGGGATATTCTCGGAATGACGGAATCGTTGCGCGTCTTGTCTTGCCATTAATGAGATCTGGCTAAGATCTGGTGTATAGAGTGAGCTGTCATTGCAATATGTTCAAGGGCAGACAAGCGGTTTGGATGGACACAGTGGAGGAACTGACACCCACAGAGAGGTTGAAAAGTCGTATGCTAAAGATGGAGGTGGTTGCTTTATCGGGATTCCAGTCTTCCTGCAATGGACGCCACTCATAATATAATCCGCTACTCTTTCATTTGAATTATTTTTGGAAACTGGTCTTCCCAACAAAGGAACCCAATATTCTAGGAAGCACTGACTCCGTACTCCTCTGAAACCAGAGAATACCCTGAATGTTGCTTTTTATGCAGTTCATAATTAAACCCAAGAGATCAAATATGTAAATGCAAGGTGCAATCATTCATATTGCACATAACTTTAGGTAGTTTACTAACAAATATAGAAGCCCCAGGTCTTGTAACAGATTACATCTGTATGTGCAGATTGGTAACAGATTAGTTTCAGAATGGAGCCTTGTCGTCTCCCTCACTGCCTGCTTTTGGAGTGCTGTGAAAATGCTGCTGTGTAAAGCAGGCATAATGGTTGAAATCAACAGGTGAGAGATCGGTTTCTGTTGGCAGAGCCTGTTATGTGCCTATGATTTGTATCCAGCAGCTCACATTGTGGTTTCCTAATCACACGTTGAGAGGTCCTTTATCACCCAGAATGAACCTTACTCTGACACTGTTCATTACCATAGAGTGATATGCTGCAGCCTTTTGTAAACTGACTGAGGGAACCAGGTTAAATACAATCCGAATAATTGCTTCCAGTCACAAACATATCCTCTATGTGGTTAAATCACATCAAAGCTGCTTCAACATAGGGCGAAACATTTTTTATTATTTTGTTGGGTTTGTGTGGGAGAATGATGCATGCCGTAAAAAAAATTTTTATAAAAATGGAGCCTTATTTTGTTGTCAGAATCTGTCCTCTGCAACTGCCACTTAGGTCCCCATTCACCCGTCGATGTTTGGGCTATTTTGGGATATCTGCGCTCCTCGGTTGGTGACGTACGTGCCAATGTGGAAATCTGCAGCTCTCTTGGCCGGGGCCTGCTTTACCTCAGATGGCAGCAACGGAATCAGAAAATAAAATCGGATGGAAGGGAGGTGTGAATCTACGTGTGAAAACGAGGGTATGAGATTTAGTGAAACAGGTAGGAAGGAAAGATCGAGAGCCTTGATGACAAGTAGAGAAGAAACTGGAGGCAGACGACAAGAGAATGAGAGGAGAATGTGTTTAATTTTAGGAAGAGTGGGATGGGGTGGACTGACGAGGGGTGAATGAGGACACGAGCGGCGTCCTTAAATGCCACCGAGCAACGTCACCTTACCAGAACAGCTGATTTCCACGGAGCAAAAAGACTGCATTTGAGAGTCGAAAAGTGTGTGAGATCATACATTATATTATAAAACAAAATCGTTTTGTCTGTTTTGATTTTGACAACTGAAATCAGCAGGACAGGATCGTAGGAGAGGGGAAGGGATGTAGGAGGCAGAGGATCGGGTAAAAACCGTGGGGGAAATGCAAGAACCCCTGCAGATAAACGAGAAGTAAAGGGGGCGCCATTGTACCTCAGATGCCGTTTGTTGACGAGGCCTGGATGAGAAAGTGGAGGACTAGGGATTTAGTGTGAAGGATTGGGGGAATTATGTTATTGGTGGGGTGACAACGACTTCTGTGCAGTTTAAGGGAGTGTCTTTGCTTACCGTCTTGAACGATTTTTCTCTGCACAATTGTGTCGTGATCCGAGTGCCTAATGTCCTATTTGAATAGTTTAGGGACAAAAAAGAGAAAGGTAAGACGCAATGTGTCTGGTTTGTTGCTGTGAAGAGCAACAAAGCTTTGTAATATTTGAATGCCTATTAAAACTTGTATTTTAGGATTAGTGTGTGGCAATCGATAAGCCCTCGTTCTACATCTTGATCATATAAAATAGCATGTTTAAATAAATTGCCATCAGATATTGGCACATTAACCCAAAGATGGTGACGAGTGTCGCCTCGTATGAGCAGGTGTAAAAGCATAACAGCCCAGCAGCTCTCGGGATCGAAGTCCGCGACTAAGAGACAGAGCAGAAGAGATGGGAGACAGGCTTTCTGACTGCGGACAGAGTGAAAGAGATGGAACAGGCACAGGTGAGGAAAAAATACCGATTCGGAAAAAAAGGTATGGAAACCAGCAGGAGAGCGGCCAGTGAACAGTATAAAGAGACGGAGAGGAAGCGGTACACAGAGTGAGGAAAATCCAACCAGCTATAACATCTCGACAGTGGGAAACCAGGAAGATCTGGGGACACCAAAAGCGATGGATGGACCTACGTGTTAGAAAGGAAAGGCCGCAGAGAGAGAGAGAGATGGGAGAGAAAAAGTAGAGGGAGGGAGCAGAGATGTCACGAAGCGCTAGGAGCATGCCTTCACAGCCTTGATGTTGGAGACTGCAGTCGCCCACTCGCTCTTAGAGGCTGGTACAACGGTGGAAGGTTCAGTCCAGGTCGCCCCCCCCCCCATACACACACACACACACACACACGCACACACACAATCTGGGGTGGTTGGGGATTTAAAAAAGGGGAGAGCAAGTCCTCCTTTCAGTCATGGTGAAATAGAGATTAATACATAACACCCGGTGCGTTGCCATTTTCACAGAGACAAATGTTTTCTTCCCATTTTGACCCACCAAAACTTCCCTCGGCCCCTCCCTATGCCAATCATGTTATTCCAATAAATCCCTTCTTCAGCCTTCTTCAGCCTTGTACACAGTCAAACAAGTAGGACATGTTGTTTTATTGTATCCGTCATGGTTGGGGTGTCATGACAGAGTTAGACTCACACTTGCAGGTTGTTCATTTCACAACGCCAGTTGACATGAACACCACACGAATATAAAGGTATATGCAATTAATGCATGAAAATCTATACCTTACTTTTTTTTTTTAAATGTACTTAAAAAGGCCCGTTTCCTGCCTTGAGAATCAGCACTTTTCAAAACAATTTGAAGTACAATCTAAATAATCTTCTTTGAACATAAGCTACTGCTGTTGGGATTAATGTTGCCATGCATTACAACAGAAAGCGAAAATTACCTCACCAGCTCTTTAGCTTACTGGATTGCCTTGCACCCACAGTATGCTACCAACGGAAACTAACAGGGAAGAGGTTAAACATTCAGAAAATGGTTGACATAAGTTGCAGACTAAGCGTTTTATAAGGTTATAATCGTGATGTCTAATACAGTAGACACTGATTGAGTGACGCTCTCTCACTTCAAATGCTACATTCAACTGATGCAATCGGAGTTGCTCATTGTCGTAGGACACATACTGTATATATAATATACATACCTTTTTTTTCCGCTTAGTTTTCTTAATATTTAACGGCAACGTTGACTTTGAGTTCACGAGTCAGGAACTGCACTGTTTAATAACTCATGACATGAACTCCCCAGTTACTCAGATTCCATTCCACGTGTTCTAAAGTAGAATGCATTGTACTGTAGCTCTGACCCCTGCTGATCTCTTAACACTCAGAAGATGGCACACGTGTCAATGATTGACACGGAGGTTAAATGTACCTAGGTAGAAACGAGGACAGAACCTTTGAACAAGGTCAAATTGAGGCTTTCAAACCTGCTGACACAAGCACTTCTTAGCTATAACACTAAAGATTTGTGCAGAGCCAGCTGCAGATAGGAGTTTTGCTTGTTGACCTCGGTTGTTCTCGGAGCAGAAACTATTATTATTGGTTCAATTAGGGGACCAATCAAATCAGTTAGAGGACTCAGAGCCATGGCTGGGTCATCTGGAAAGCAGAAGCTGCTTGATTTCATGTCCCAGCTCGCGAGCAGCGGTCTCAATTCTCTCTCTAATGCTGCTCATATCTGTATTGTATTTGGTTACCAATGAAACCAAGAAAAGATCTAACAGAAAAACATCTGCATAAAATGTAATTTACCGGCTCTCTGAAAATGGAACATAATGCATTGTGTATTAACTCAGGCTTAGGAGATTGTAAAATGTTCCCTTTTGATTGAAACGGAATTCAGAATTAAGATTTGCACATGCATGCAGTACATTTCCAATTTGACATGAAAAAGGTCATTTATCTAAACACATTTTGTTTTCTGAAATCAATTCAATCACAATACAATTTATTCGTATTACTCACTTTCATGAAATAATCAATGTAAAACACATGGTCATGTCAAAGGTTCATTTCAGTTCAGAAATGTGTTCTGTGTCTAAGTAGTACTTTGATGTAAACTACGTGTGAGTCCAGTGTGTACGTCTCATGTTCCTGGCATGCAGAGTACACAGCAAAAGCTGGGTTGAGACATGGGTTCAATGTATTATTTTGTCATTTGTTTAAACAGTATAGATTTTCTTTTTTGCAGCAGCAGCAGCAGCAGCATACAATCCTGTCCTGGCCATATGTCTGTGTAAAGATGTATAAACCATGTGACCTAGGACTTGTTAAAAAGAAACACCCACATTGAGCAACTTTTTAGAGCCAAAGAACACATGGACGTACAGTACGTGTGGGTTACCATGAAGTACATGAGCGCTGTCCTTTCAGAGGGGAGGACAGCCAGTCCTGTACAGTGAACTGCCTGGCTGAGGTAAGAGGTCTGACCCCATGTTGTTTCATAAGTGCTGTCATCACATGACCAAGACAAGCGAGGTGACAAGCACAGCAGACTCTTAAACTAATAGCTGGAACCTAGCAAAACACAGTCATATCCAGAGAAAAATATATATTATAGTACGTTATTATACATGGGAATTCATAACAAATACTCAAATAAATACTATAATATTATATACTATAATACAAATACTGGCATATTATCTACAGATAATTTTGCCAGCTTAACATTACAATGATTCACTGCTAGAACTCATTGTCACCATAATCACAGTATTATTTTTATTATTTTATTTATTTAGACAGGGATTACCGATATTTCATTGGCTGAATGCTTGGTTAAAGAATATGAGACCAAAGAGAGCAAAGGATTATGGGGCAAATGATGGTATCTAAAGACGTTATATCAGATCAGATCAGAAATCCTTCATTCGTCTCACAGCGGAGAAATTTACATTGTTGCAGCAAGAAAAGTGGACAGTGCAGATAAAAGGTCAAATAAACATATTAAATAAAGAGACAAGCACACGTAATAAAATCACATCAAATAAAAACACATCCATGGTAAAAGTAAGTAGCAACAGTATAAAAACAATATTAAGCTGTAAAGTGTATAAAGATATATATATTGCACATAAGTATGGTGGTCTACCAGGGGCCGTGATGGTTGTACAGTCTTTATATGAGAAATCACATGACCAATCTCGAACATTGCTATGAAGTGTGACTGCAAATAACTGATTAAACCTTTTTGAGAAATTAGATTAGTTTTAGTCTTAATTTAGGGTATTTTGGCACACGCTGTTTGGAGTCAAGTATATGAGGATATTCAGAGAAATGGACAACAATATTTCAAGAGAAATACAAAGAAATTGTGAGCGCATTGGTAAACAAGATCCCACTTCATTGGTTCAAAGACAACAGTGTATTACAGCAGACCATGAGGCCAGAAAAAGTCCAGGATGTTCGATTTATTATGTCAGATCAACTATTCATGGCACACCTGATGTCCAGTTGAGGCCAAAAGTTTACATACACCTAGGCTAGATATTCAAACTCCACACATTTCATGTTACCATACATTTATTTTGGCAAGTCAATTAGGGCATCTACTTTGTTCATATCAGAGGTCATTTTAAAATAATCAATTAGAGACAGATTTATTTCACTACGTCAGAATTCAAAAGTTGATATAAGAAACGTACGGTAGCATGAATTGTGGTAATGGTAATTGTTTTGACAGCTCATAATACATTACAAACATGTCTTAAGTTTGTGAGTATATACAAAGACAAAGTGGTAAGTCCAGATTGTTATTTCACAGTAGGATCTACAGCGGGAAACTGAAGGTGTGTGTTTGTGTGTGTGTGTGTGTGTGTGTGTGTGTGTGTGTGTGTAACCAAGGCTTAGAAGAACAATAAGACAGTCTCATCTGCTTGTTGGCCAGCAACCTTTTGTGTCCTTTTGGGCAGCACGGTGGCTCAGTGGTTAGCACTGTTGCCTCACAACAAGAAGGTCTTTGGTTTGAACCTCAGCTGACCTAAGTGTAGAGTTTGCATGTTCCCCCCATGTTTGTGTGTGTTTCCACCGGGTGCTCCGGTTTCCTCCCACTTACAAAAAACATGGGTTAATACTCCTATCAGTGCCCTGACTAAAGCACTGCCAAAAGAACTGGAGTCAATCTGTCAATCTGTCTGTGTGTGTGTGTCTGATCTGTGTGTGCAGAAGTCTGTTGCGATATGTTGGGTGAGCAAGTCTGCCGTGGTATCACCCAGACTGACTGTTGTGTGTGACAGCTGTCTGTCCATTTGTTGTGGGTACCTAATGGGTGACCACTTTGTAAAGCGCTTGAGTCCTGAGAAAAGCGCTAAAAACTAAATCCAATGAATTAGTATTATTATTATTGTTATTATTTTGAAGCTCTGCATCTGGTGACAACCTTCGGCTGCACTGGGCTCTGCTCTGCTGTCAGCTCCCGTTGCCCTGGCGACCTCTTAGCCTACCGTTTGCTTGTTCTCTTCCTCAATACCCTTCTGTCAGTCTTGTGTTTATTGTATTTCAAATTGTATATTGTACAAAATTGTATATATATATATTTGTATATCGTTTGTATATTCTATGCCATGTACGATGACCTTGCGTGTCTACAAAGGCGGCTATAAATTAAATGTATTGTTATTATTATTATCATTATTAACTCTACTGAACTCTCGTGTCATGGACAGGATAAATAAGTGTATCTTTCATTTTCCGTTTGATTTAGTTTAGTTTCAGTTTGATTTGTTTGTGTTGTGTATGCGTTTGGTTATGGACGTGTTGAAAAAAAGGTTACTGAAATAAACGTCATACATGCCATCCAGCTGGCCAGTCTTCCCCTATTAAAATGTTTTGTTATTCTTTGTGTGAGTTGATTGGTAAATTCCCTTCTTTTCCACTAATAATCAGGCTGATGATGAAGTCCAAAAACTCAATACCGCCTTGTCCTCAGTTACCCTCATTATGATTTGTCCATTAACTGTTCAGGGGCATTTCACAAGACAAGTCAGTAAACAAAATTAGAGCTCTGTCGTCACTAGTTTGGCATGCTCAGAAATAATTTCTCTCACAATTTCTATGAATGGGGAGGGGGAATTGGCCTCATTTTAAATCTGGCCAAATTTCCTTTCATGGAGGTCAGTGAGTTGGACAAGGAATGCTGGTTGCTCAGGTCAGTGGGTGACATTTTGGCTTTTTATCATCAGACAAAGATGTCCTGATTGTAGGAAATGTTCACATGTTCTTCGTGTAATATCTGCTTACTGCTTTCAGAATATGATAATGTATTTGATTATTGATGTAGCTTTTGTTTTAGGCAAACAACGAAATAGGGTATTTGATTAGACTAGAAAATGTATTGAATAAGATATGCCAACTGGACATTCTAACCATGGAAAGGTTTTATCGTCAAAAGATCCTGCAGTATGTGTTAGTCAGGCCATTTCTATAGGGGATGTGAGTTTGTGTGCTTTTCAAAATACAGTTGCTTATTTCTGAGTGGTTTGATAATTCCATTTGTTACCACACAACAATAAACTCTCCTTTATTCTTTTTTTTACGTGCCAGATTTCGGCTATTTCGTTGACTGGTGAGCCAATGGAGGAATTGAAAACCTCTAGATAGTAAAAAGAGGCTAGAATATGAAGTGTGTTGTTTCTCTATTTATTTGGCAGACTATGGACCTTTCTCACTGATCTCAAACCATCTGGCAATTACAGCGTGGTCAAAGGAAACAACTTTTGTATATGTACCTTTTCGATGTGTACATAAATACTCAAATGACTTGATTATTTTGTACTTCAGTGAGGGACAAACATGATAATAGACATTTAAATGTTAAAACAAACAACAACAATGCAATTGCCACGTGCTCTTTGTTTATCAACCAAAGGTCAAGTCAGGCTACATAACCCCAGGGCATGTTGGGACACACTTGAAGTCAACGTGACCAAGAGAACAAGGAGGTCAGATAGGGAAACAGGACATGTTGTGTTCCCCCATAAATCAAAGGCTCCTAACAGAACCCAGCTAGACTCACGCCATCAATTACCGTTTGGGTGCCATGTTCTGAGAATTCAGGTTTTCTTTGCATGTCGAGAACCGAGGAGCAGCATGCATGAAAACCCACAGTGCTCCAGTTACTCCACGCTGAACCCCTCACCTCCCAGGGACCAGGCCCCATTGTCAGGATGACTTCAAAGAGAATTAAGCAGCCGGCCAGCCTCCATTCTTCTATCCACGCGGACGTGAGAGAGAACACAGAAGCCTGATTATTCCTGATTGACGCAGTAGCTTGGGACGGGCGCATCCAAACACAAATAGCAACGCTGATTGACTTTGACTAAGTTCATTTGTTTTCCGAGTTGCACCCTGATCTCTGAATAGGCCTGCTTTTGGTCGACCTCATTCAACCCCCGCCGAACAGTTACATTTGCCTGTTTGTGTAACGGCCACATTTTCATGTGCAGCCATTGTTTTGTAAACAAAGTGCCATGCCAGCAGAATGCCCTGTTAATGTTTTTCATCAGGTCGAACATCTCCTCTACCCTCATTAGGCATGAAACATAGCCTACTGCGCCCGTAAATAGCTGAGAGAAGTATTTGAGGCTCTTTTTAATAATCTCACACTCAAACGTTTGGGGGGGCGGGGGGGAAGCTGGAATAAGAGAGGCAGAAAACGAATGAACAGAGAAACAGGGAAAGTCATGTTGAAGTGCACTGTTTGCTTTATGTTGCACTTTTTAAACATATTCAATGAAAAAGTTTTTTTCAACATGAGTTTAAAATGGCTGTTTATTTTTTTATCTAAAGCACCTTTTAACTGCTCATTTCAACTTTATGAAAGATTTTTTATTATTTTTTTACTTTCACCAGGAAGACATTGGTATCCAAGACCAGCCAATGGTTTAGTGTTAAATTTGTAAAATGTAAGCATATATGTCATATTCAAAAGCTGATTTCTATATTGTTAAATACCTGAAGTCTGGAAAACTACAGGTGAAATATTGTTTTATTAGGATGTATTTTCAATCTTTAGTCCACTGTTTTGTAATTATTATTTTAGGGTCAACAAGCCAAGTTAAAATCCCACAATGTTGTTCGAGCTACCGGTTTATTGTGGAGAGTTAGGGGGAAAAAACACATCATGAACAAAGCTAAAGACCCCTGTTTGTTGGCTAACAACCTCTTACACTTCAGACGTTTCCAACAGAATATTAAACATCAAAGAAATACTAAGAGCCAAGTCTCGGATGAGGAGGGGAAATGCCCAGACCCATAAGGACATCAGAGGATGCCAGCAGGCTGAAGTGCTTTTCAAGAGTGGCAAAGTCATGAGGCTTTTTTAAAGACACAATCAGGAGGAACTGCCTTATACCAAGGAGCATGTACAAGCCACGGCAGCCATTTATCTAAGGCCCATGAAGGGCCCTCTTATATGGCATTACCAGAACATCATTTCACCTGTTTTCCTCCTCTTTCAAGCTTAAATAGATATGGTGTGTACAGTTTGACTAATGTATCCTTCTTTTTTTTTTTTTTTATTTTGTACCTGAGGTTTGGATTTGTGATGCCTTTTTCATGACCATTATATACCCAAAACATGTGCCGAGGGATTTGTGATTAAAGTAAGGTAAAGTAAGTAAAGTAAAGTTTATATGTGTAACGCTTTTCACAGATAAAAGCCACAAAGTGCTTTAAACGAGCAAAACTAAAAGCACAGTACATTAAAAAAAATACACGCAACTAAAAACACAAAACACTAAAAATAAACAATAACCAATAGACAATAAATACATAAAATGCAGACCTAGTGCATAAAAATTACCCAAATACCTGTCTAAACAGATATGTCTTTAGCTGGCTTTTAAAAGAATCAACAGAAACAACAGACCTTAAAATTGTGGGCAGAGTATTCCAAAGATTAGGTGCTACAGCCTCAAAAGCTCGATCACCATGCGTCTTTAGGCGTGTGCGAGGGACAAGACAACAAAAGTACCTTGTTCGACCAAAGAGAGTGAGCTGATGAGGGTGGATGAAGTAGATCGGCCACATAAGCAGGAGCCTGCCAGTGCAATGCTCTGTAAGTTAAAGTGGGAATTTTAAACTGGATCCTATATGCAACAGGGAGCCCGCAAAGAATTTTGAGTATAGGGGTGATGTGAGACCATCAATTTGACCTAGTAAGTAGTCTTGCAGCTGCATTCTGAATTGTCTGCAGTTAAGCGAGGAGAAAAGTGCATTACAATAGTCGATGCGAGATGAAATGAAAGCATGTATAATAATCTTTAATTCTACATTTGAAACTGCAGATCTTAGTTTACTAATATTTCTTAAGTGAAAGAAACATGACCTAGTCAACTGCTTAACATGAGTGTCAAACGACAAGGACTGATCAAGTACAACCCCTAAATTACGCAGGTTAGA